>KV742067.1:479-29769 GCA_000468175.2 Phytophthora cryptogea
CACAGCCACGGCACCCGCCTCATGGCTACATGCCCTCAAAGCCAACCAATAGGATAACATCTAGGAACTCTAAAAGTGACTTGCATTTAATATTATAAATGATTTAGAGGGTCCTATAAATATAGTCAGTCTTAAATCTACCCTATTCTTGGTAAGTCGTCCCCTTTGACCAGGGACTTGTGAACTGCCGTTCACTAGGAGTTTGTATACTCCGTTGCACACTTCCTCTGTGCAAGGTGCTGTGTGACCCCGTCACAAGCAGGCTGCTGAACTCTGCGTCATCGGTGTTAACAGTCTGCGTCTTAGCTCAAGCCGTCGTTCCAGCCGGCCAACCCAACTGAAGGTAACTACGATGTTGCGAGTTGTTAGAGAAGCCAAGCAGGCAGGGAATGAAAACGCTCGTAGGATACCTTTTAGACAGAGGAAGAGAGGCAAGCCAAACTAGTGCAGTATCACTTCAACCAGTCTCGATCGGCCTAATTTAAACCAATCACTGGACAGTACTACAAACTGTCTTACATAAGCTCGACACAAGTGAGTGTGACCCACACGAAGTGTGTACACCACACCAAACTACGTGCAGATTTAAAAATGGCGGGTACGCAGGACATCCGCTCGTTCTTCGGGGCATCGCCGCCGGCCAAGAAGCGGCGCACAACACGAGACGCCGCCAAGTCGGCCGAGTCCATTGCAAGCCAAGACGTCGATACGTCCACGGAGACGAGCGCCAAGCAGCAGGACGAAGAGGATGCGCAGCAGGAGGAGGAGGGGGAACAGGACGAGGACGTTCAACTTGTGACGAGTTTTAAGGCGCTACAGAAGAATTCGCATCTGCGCTCGCTCATGCATAAGTCGTGGTTTGAATTGCTGCAGAAGGAGCTCTCGCGCGGCTCTTTCCAGGCGTTGACGCGCTTCCTGGAGGGCGAGGAAGACCGCAAACAGACCATTTACCCACCACCCGCTGACGTGTTTGCTGCCCTGCGAGATTGTGCCTTCTCCGACCTCAAGGTGGTTATTCTAGGACAAGATCCGTACCACGGACCAGAGCAGGCACACGGACTGAGCTTCTCTGTGCGTCATGGAATTCCGCCGCCGCCAAGTCTCAAGAACATTTACAAGGAAGCCATGAGTGACGTGGGCATCGATCGCCCAACACACGGCTGTCTGTCGTGCTGGAGTCGCCAGGGAGTGTTGCTACTCAACACAGTTCTCACAGTTCGTCGAGGAGCACCCAACTCGCACAAGAAACACGGCTGGGAACAGTTCACGGACGCCGTCATCTCCAAGATCAGCAAAGACACCTCCAACGTCGTGTTCCTCCTTTGGGGGAAGCCTGCACAGGACAAAGGCGCTCTGATCGACTCGAAGCGGCATCTGGTGGTGCGCTCGTCACACCCGTCACCACTGGGTGCTACCAAGACCAACGCGCCGTTTATCGGTTCCAAATGTTTTTCGCGTGCCAATAGCTACCTCAAAGAGCATGGCAAGGAACCGATTGACTGGAGCGTGCAGTGAACAGTGGGTGTATGAAGCATTCGCTGCCTACTTGCTTGGCTTGTTAGTTACTACTTGTACTACCTAATACAAAAACCAACGTCTCTACCTACGCCGTCTTGCGGAAGCTGCGACACCGTGCTCGTTGTCGGTAGCCCCATACGTCGAGTTCTGCAAGCGTGAGAGGCATGCGCTGCCGTGAAAGGAACGCTAGGATACGCACTCTCGTCTCAACAAGAGCCTCTCGAAAGTGCATCAACGTCGTGGTCGGGTCTCGTTGCAGCTGCTGCTTCCACACAGCGTCCATGACTAGCAGCGAGTGCGCGAACACGTGCGCAAGTGCGATCTCGGCTGGTCCACCTTTCGCACACGCGAGCTGGTGCGAGAAAGCCGCAGAGGCGAGTGAGCTTGCGTCGTTCATCAGTGCCACGAAGCCGCGTAGCTCTGGATGAGTCCGACTGGGCTGCTGGGACGTCTCCAGTTCGGCATTCTCCGTGCCGCAGCATGGGCAAACGAGGGGCAGCGGATCCTTGAGCTTCAGGTGGCACAGCAGCATTTCCAGAAGGTTGAGCGCACACATGCACACTGGGAAGCGGTTCTCACGTATCATCCGCTGCAACAAATAACAAGACAATGAATGGTATGAGCTCGTAGGAATTAAAGTACCTGATAGGACCAAGAGATGGCCGTAAAAAAAAAAAAATACTTTGAACTCTTCATTGAGGTGGTCCGACAAGTAGAGCAGCATCCGAACCGCCAGTCGTCCAGAGGTGCGGAGGTCCGACGCTGGGTCGTCGTTCTGTTCACCACACGAATCTTAAAATCAAGTTCCCAGCAACAAAAGAAGTCGACGAGTCACTTACTTGGAAGCCGACGTCCCTCCATCGCAAGTTCACTCGTCCTTCGTATGGCAACGTGGGGAAGAGGCCACTCCACAAATGCTGCAACATGTCGTTGTCCTCTGCATTAGGAAAAAAGGTTCGTAAGAAGCTCAAAAGAGAGCGAGAGAGACCCAATTTACCTGCCAGATTCAGGTCAAACTGCTCCCGTGCCGTCTGTCGTAGGGCGTAGATCTCCCCCATTTGGGCCGTTGTGGCAAAGTCCTCATAGTCCCCAATTCGATCTGGAAAGACCCATTTCCAGCATGGCCAGCGACTGCAGGGGCGACAACAGAGCGCTCTCTTGTCCTCCTCCACGTCCTCCTCTTCCTCTATATAGAGCGTTGTATGGCCATTCCCCTCTGTCTTCCCGTTCGCATACGCTCCTCCTCCTCCATTGCCATTGGCCGACAGATACCTAGACAAACAGTCGGGCGAGCGAACCTCCAAGTCCTCCAAGTCGCTCGCGTCCCCACCCAGCAGAGGCCGAGACGCGTCCATGGGCAAGATACGTCAGAATGACTGGAGCTCAGTATGGACGCAACTTCCAGCAGTCACGTCCAGCGGATTGGCTGAAATTGGTTCCTGTTTTTGGTTCGCTTCAACATGCAAGTTGCCTTTTTACCTCAGCACGAAAAAAGCACCAACACGCTTTACCTTTGAGACTCAGGAAATCGTTCCATTGGGTTGAGCATATAAGTTTTGGTCACAGTTAGCCGGTTCCCATTTAAAGTCCATGTGTTCATACGTTGAGCATATTTCGATTGTTTTTTCGAGAGTGGATGGGAACAGACTCGACAGCTACGATCATCATGAATTTGGGAGTTGGTCGCTGGGTTCTGCAACGAAACTGCAGCTCTCGATTGTTCACTTGGCAAAAGTATCGCCTTGAACACTACTACCGTCCTCATCCAGAGCTGTCAATCAATCGTACCTTAACGAATGTGTACGGTACTAGGAGATGGTGCATTTGACTTGATTTGATTGTCCACTATCCGCCCCAATGGACCCAGAGGAGCGTCGGAAGCGCCATGGCGAGTGCAGTTCCCTCTTTCCCTCTCATGCTGTTGCCGTGTGTGTGTGTATCTAACCTTCTAATGATCTTATAGAACTCTCCTATGGTATGTACAACTTCCGAGACGTGAAGCTTCACTTCTCGAGACAAGGATGGACGTATCGCCCAGGACCGTCGCTCAGTTACGACCACTACTACATTAAACCAGGCAAGAACCCACGCAACAAACAGCACAAACGAGGCGTCGACTATTTCCTGGGCGAGGCGGAGCTCGTGGCCTACGCGCGCAAGATGAAGATCTTTGGGGACGAGTCGGCGCCACTTCCTGCGGCTTTCAACGGACAGCGACACGGCAAGCGACGCGCACGCAGCAGCAGCAGCGCCAGGACGAGCCAGACGACGGTGGAGAGGGACAGCGACAGTGACGAGGAGCAGAGACCCAAGCGCGAGCACAAGCGCCACCGACGACGGTCGAGCGAGAACAAAGTGGGCAACAGCGCGCAGAATCCCATCCCGTTGTCCTCCGACTCGAGCGACGAAGAGACGGCGGAGGAAGGCAATCGGGCAGCTGCTGTTGACACGAGCAGCGTGGAGGACGAGGAGGAGGAGTGGACGGAGGGAGACACGAAAGGCGGGTTTGACCAGGAAGAGGAGTCGGACGAGGAGGAGGAAGAACTGTCAGAGGAAGACTCGTCATCGTCGTCGTCCACTTCTTCTGTGGAGGAGGACACGAATGAAGAGCTGGAGGATGAAGACATGGGGATCGCTGCAAACGCCAAAAAGGCGGAGGAACGATCAAATGGGAAGCGCCGACCGCACGGAAAAGCGACAAAACAAGAGGAGCATGACAAAGTCAAGAGCAGCAAAAACGTTTCATCGAGGGATGAAGCGAAGACTAACGCACACTGGCATGACAACTCGCCAAGTTCTTCTGACAACGAGGAAAAAGCCGGTCGGGATCACAAGATCCCTCGACCTCTGCTGAAAACGTCTTCCAAGAAGAAACACAGCAAAGTGATGCAAACATGTAATAGACTACCCAAGCATGGGTTAAAAAGTCACCATGAGAAGAAGAGAACAGCAACATCGTTCCACAGCAAACACAAACCCCTTCAAACACGCGTCGCGAAGAAAGCCAAGTCAGCTCCACGAAGCGTATTTCACGATAATATGCATGATCAAGATGGAGGGTGGGAAGACAACAGTTTTTACCTGGATGTTGAAGACTGTGGGGTATCACCTCCGCGGCTACCACCGTCCAGAGCTCATTCCAGAGCGAACAGCGTTAGGTCTTCTCCTGCAACCAGTGTTGTGGCCCCAAGCCCACCTCCAGCGTTTGCGTACGACGAAGATGAAGCTCCACTGGCGCCCTCTACGCCGGCATCGTTCAGCTCAGCACCATCAACACAAGCAGCAACGGTCTCTGCTACTTCGCATTCGTTCATTTCTTCTTCGAGGAGCACTATCCCCACACCGACCCCCATTATTACTCCTTCTTCCGACCCGAAGACGACGAACGCAACAACAACTCCGATCGTTACCCCCTCTCCAAGCCCCATGACCTCTTCTTCGAGAGGCGTTCCCCGGACCCCCATAATCACTTCCTCTGAACCTCCAACAAGCTCCAAGAAAGGTGCCAGCACCTCTGCACAAGTTTCAATGGAGCTTACGCAGGTCGTGCTACCCCCAGACCGCGACAACAAATACCACATCCGTGTTACCGTGTCGAGGGACAAGCCCCCAGCTCACACCATTTGGATGAAGAACTTGAAATCCCACGAGCAGCGCGAGTCCACCTTCATCGATCTCACTGAGCTTCCTGGTGCGAAACCCGACATCCGAGTGCCTACCGATACTGTCCTAACGGCATTTTTTCGATGCCTCAGCAGCCAGCCTGATACGGTTGTGATCATAGGACCAGAACCTCGGGCAACCGCGGAATCGAAAGCTGCGTCCGAGAAGGCAGAAGTGCAGCTGCGAACGTCCACAGCTGAGAAGAATACTGGGGATGCCAATACCGAGGGCAACCAGTTAACGCTGTGGGTCGCATACCCTGCACTCGAACTCTTCCGGGTAGACCATTTTTTTCCGATGAAGCTAGTGTCAAAGGATCAAGGAATGCAACACCTCGCGAAAGAGGTAGAGCGCTTGACGCAGCAGCTTCATGTCGTTCAAGCCGATCGAGATAAGCTATGCGAGCAGCTCCGTCAACAGGAGGAGGACAACGAGCGCACGTTGTCGCAGCGGGTTGAAGCGCAGGTCAAGGCTAAGGTCGCAGCTCAGAGCGCTCGACTGCAGGAACAATTCAGCAAGGAAGAGTTGGAGCAGCGAGTGGCTAAGCTGGTGGACGAAAAGACTCGGGCTATTGAGCAGGCACAACAGAGGGCGGCACGTGACCGAGACCGGTCTCGGAGGTGGGTTTTCGCTCGCTCAGACTGGATGACAGCGTTTCAACCGTGTCGGGCGTTGATAGCTGGAGTCACTGCAGAGACGCAGACGTCGCTTCTCCGGCCAGCGACAGCAGCCAATCCTCGCAAGTACGTCGTGGAGTGGAAAGAGGTGGTCGAGATCGCGGAGCCGTTCTTCCAGCCGACCACGTCCGGCTCCACTCGATCCATCGTTGTCGTGAAAGACGGCATGTATCAAGTAAATGTGAACGTGAGCCACGACAGCTTGGTGCAACTCCGACTTGTGGTCACTCCCAAAGACGCGACGACATCACCTCGCGAGATCGCGCCGACGAAAGTGCTCTTGTTCGACAATAAGCGGCGAGTCTCGCGCGTGGACACAATGCTGGAGCTGCGAGCGTTGGACCAACTCTCACTCGAGTTGCGGCTTTTGAACTCGGCTGCAGCTCCTTCACCGCAGGAAGAGTGGCTGCGGACGCCCATTCCCACACACAATCGCCTGCTCATCGTCATCTTGGACGAACACGCGACAACTTAGGAATTACTGTACAATTACGCTGAGCTTACAGGGGCTCCGTGTATTGTAAATAGCCCCACGAGTGATAGTCAACCAGTGCAAGTCTGACTCCGTGTTCAATCAACTTGCTGTAACCGCCGTCGTTGCATTGCAGCTCGATCGTCACATTGCGGATACTGTACTGGTCAAGCTTTCTTGCTTGAGACAATGAGGATATGCGGCCTAAGCAGCACAGCACGCAGTCCTGGATGGAACGACTGGCACGAGGCCACGTTTGCTTCAACTAAACTCGCTTCAGCTTTTTGCTTGGCGCGACTGCCACGCTTGACTCGCGGCCATACGGCGCGGCATCTCATCGCCTCACTTCGGTGATCCACGACGCGACTTGACGGTCGCCCTGCGACGCTGGCCGGCTCCTATGAGATTTCTTAGCTGTAGAGACTCGATCCGCAGAGAGAGAGGAGGAGGAAGGACTCGCATCCTGCCCACAATACAATAGCGGAGACTGGATCCGAGGCGGTCTCTGCGCACATCTGATACAGTGCAGTTTGAAGCTGTGACAGGTTCTTGCTCTTCATCGTGACGACGGTGTCCGTTGCCGAGCAGAAAGCGCGATGGCTTCACTTGTCTGCGAGACGTCTGCGCTGTTAACTCGAGCGGCTGGGTCCGACCCGGCGCATTTGCGTGCTGCTTCCCCTCGGCGACAAGGGGAGCACGTGTCGGCATCCAGCACTGCGCGGCGGCGACAGAGAAGAAACACGAAACCATCGTCTTCAGATGCATGGCAAGCGTCTGGCGGGTGGCGCGAGGACGCGAGCCACCTGTTCTGGCCGTGGGGCTGCTCTATGTGAGTCGCTGGTCACTCGGCTCGCGCGCTCTGACTCATGGGAGCCGCAGACCGCAGCGCGGCGAAAGCAGCTGCCGCTTCACTGGCAAGGGCTCTCTTATCGGTCGCCAAGAGCACCGCGAGCACGTGCGTGTCGTGGGCTGACAGTGGCCATCTCGCGGGATTGGGACGGCAGTCGCCACTGAGTTGGAAATTCGCCTCGCTGGCCTGAGGTCAGCAAACCCTACGGCACCGACGGCACCGAGACAGCGCCTTGAGTTGAATAATTTCCAGCGGCTTTGCGAGCGGCTCTCTGCCTCTTGCGGCGCTTGTCCCCATCAAAATCTTGTCCCACGTGCTGCCGTTTACCAGGAGTGTCGATTTTGGTAGTTTCCAGTGGCAGCTGGTGGCGCGTCTTGTCTTGCGGGACTTGAGCTGCGAGTGACACCGAACTGGCAATTGCAGCAGCAGCAGTGGAGTTGGTGGGCAATTTGCAGGTGAGGTGAGTGGCAGTGGCTCCACGTTGAAGCAGCTATCCGATGGAGCTTGCGTGCAGGATGGGGAGGGCGGGCGGGTGACGTGCACTCCAGCACCGCCTTACAGTAAAAGAAATAGCGGAGCCCTTCGCTCTGCTGCCGCCTCTGCTGCTGCTCCTTCCTGTCCTCACCGCACTTGGCAGCTGTCGTGCGTTTGCGCCTCGCCCGCGTGCGCCAAATGTAATCGCTCGCCTCGGCTCTGGCTCGGCGTTCCCTAGTCTCCCTCGGAAGAAATTAGCCGCGATCTTGTCTGTAGAGGCATCGCGATAAGAGCGGAGGCCCACCCCGTGCAAACCGATCGCACCTAAGCGAGAGCTCCGCGCCGAGCACCAGCTGCTGGGCACCATATTGTCATTTCCCATTTGGCCGCGTCCCACTCACTCCGCCTCGCCACTCGCCACTCGGCCGCTTGCCCCGCACTCGCCCACGATGCTCCAGAACGACTACGGCTACTCGCACTACCAGCCCCAGGCGCAGCTGCACCAGCACAGTGGAGAGCGCCCAAAGCTCTTCACGACGTCAATGGACAACGGCGCCGGCGGCTACCACGGTCCGGGCATGCACGACTTCCAGCAGCTTGTGCACCCGAACAACATGACGCCCCAGCACCACATGCAACAGACGCCGCAGCACCACCAGCAGCAGACGCAGCAGCAGCAGGGAGACTTTGACCACGAGCCCATCATGATGAACATGCAACACGCTGGTCAGTACTACGCGCCGCCCCCCATGACGGCCCAGATGCTGCACGTGTCCACCGACTACAACTCGGGCGGCTCCGTCGGCAACGGCACGCCTTCGCACGCAGGCTCCAAGCGCTCGCGTGAGGAGCTCAACATGAAGGAGAAGAAGCGCATGTTCAAGCTCAACGACCGCATCAACCAGCTCAAGTCGGTGCTGGACGAGGCTGGCGTGCAGTCCAAGAAGAACAAGCAGTCCATCCTGGACAACACGTACCACTACATCAGCATGCTGCGCAGCAACCTGCTGATCGCCAAGCAGAAGGCTGAGCGCGCCGAGAAGCAGGCCGAAAACTTCCGCTCGCAGGCGCAGACTGGTGGACCCATGGACGCCGTCTACAAGCGCTGCTTCGACCAGTCCACCACGCCTCGACTCGTTGTGGACCTCAACATGCAGCTCATGGCTGTCAACTCAGCCTTCCTGTCCCAGACCGGCCAGACGGAGGACAACCTCATGGATGTCAACACGCTGCGCGCGTGCCTCTGTCTGGACAACAACAAGCTCGACGTCGTCGTGCAGTCGGTCAGCAGCAGCATGAAGCCTATCAGCGCCATCGTTCAGGCGCAGGGATCGGCCAACAACATCGCGACACTCACGCTCATGGCCTCCGTCCTCACAGACGAAGACAACGTCGTGACTGCGCTCGAGTTCAGCCTCGTGCCGTTCGAGATCTCATCCGACTTCTCGAGTCCGAGCGCCGGCTACGCGAACGACGTCAAGCAGGACCTCCACAAGGAGGCGAGCCCCTCGGGCGTGAGCGATCTCGCGGTGTAACTCGTTCGTGACGACCCACAACACCCAGCGAGCAAGCGAGACCCACCGCATGTGTGAGATACCTAGTGCATGAGCGAGCAAATCTACCGAGCAGAGCCCAGCAGCGCAAACGAGAACGAGGATCACTGCAGCGGCTTAGGAAGGTGAGGCATTGGCCCTGTAGATAAGAGTGTAACATATAACCTATTGTCGATCCTGTCGGTGTTGCTCCTGCTTCCATTGCCTTGCGTTTTAAATCTGCCCGTTGCAACAACCAACGTCAGGAAGCGTCTTGCCATCGCGTTAGCGTCGACGGCTCCGAGCCACAAGGCCATCTGCTGCGAGGACAGCTGGAGAAGGTCGGATCAACGGCGCCAAGGCGGTGACGACCGAGACTGAGCGCGCTCCATATGGCGGACAACAGCAAAGCCATCGGCGCAGGCAGAAAACCAACGCACCGGCACCGAAGGCATCGAGGAGATCGCTTCCTGCATTGAGCGCAGTGAGGTGGCGTCGCCTCGGGCAGCGCCCACGGGTGGACAGCAGCGAGAGCAAAGCACTTGCCGAGCGCTTGAATGCGCGATTGCCTGACCATCAATCGAGAGATCGAGAAGGGTGTGGAAGTGATGCGCTGACCCATTGCAACCGAACGACGGTCGTGCGATCGCCATTGCCGATCCTTGAGGCGTGACACGCCAATTGAATCAATTGGCGTGTCACGCTCAATTATTGATGGCCACACGGAGCCTCGCTTGCTCCGCGGTGCTCTCGGTGGAGCGCGACGACCGCTTTTCGCAGAGAGTGTCGAGGCTTTCCGAGGCAGCAGCGCAGACTCGAGCCTTTCCCTGTTGGGGCCAGCCACCGTCGCCTCTCCTACCATGTTGCAGGGATTCGTGCTGAAAGCCCGCGCAGAAAGCTCGTGCAGGAAGCCCGTGATCAATTCTTGCCCGCACTTTATTGCGGGCACCGCAGTCTCTCTGGCAGGACAAGCGCCGGCGGGGTGGGTCCCCATGAGTCAACGTTACGACGCGTCGATGACAGCAGACACAAGCGCCAGCCGGCGGCGCAGATAACGTTGGCGAGCTTTGTTCCGATTAAAATGATCAACTGGTACAGCGCCAAATGGCGGCACGGACGCGTCGACTACATAGTGACAAGCTTACCAGGAGCTCAAGTGAGTACAGTACAAGGATGCGATGAGGATCGACGGGCAGATCTCCCATCGCGCGAGCTGCTTACAAAAATGGCTCCATGCAGCAAGGCAGCAATAGAAGGTGGCGCGTCCTGTGGCACAGTCCGTTGCCTCCGTCTCCAGTAACGGTAGCGTTGGCAGCAACTTACTGCTCCTTCTTCTTGTTTTCGGACGGATGCAGGATGCCTCGAACGTAGTCTCCTCCATGGTAGATCCCCACCGCAACGTCCTTGGACGTCTGCAACGTGAACCACGCGGCGCTCCAGCCCATTCCCAGCAAAGACAGCGACTTGGATCCTGTTGCTGCAGCGTCCCTCCTCTCCTCTGTCTCTGCTCTTCTCCTGTCCTGTTCGTCCTGCCTCGAGTTCTTGTGTGCGACTTCCTGCATCCCAGGAACGTCCTCCAATGGCTGCAAAGGTTCATTCACTCCACTGCTCACAGCCATTTCCACCTCCGAATGGCGTCTGTCGTCTCTGTTCCTCGCATCTCTCCGTCTGCTCTCCAACTGGATCTGCGTCTTGGCCACTGCCAGTCCCAGCACAACTCCCAGTGCCATCCCAGGCAGCACCAGCAGAAACCCCACGAGTGGTTCCCCCACCAATAGCAGCACCAAGAGCCCCACCAACCAGCCAACCACAGCGCCGCCACAGCCCAGGAACAGCGCCAACGCCAAGAGCCGACGGCAGCAGCCCTCGCTCCAGTCGCGATCGTCCACTGCACGTCGCAGTTTCTCCTCCGCATGCAATCGCAAGCGCTCGGCGTTCAGTGTGCGGCGCTCGAACGTGCGCTCCAGCGTCTCCCGGTGGCTCTGCAGCTGCCGTTGCAGCTCCTTCGTCACGGCGATGGCCGCGTCGCGCTGGGCGAGCAATTCGTCCTCCATTTCAACGGAATTGTGTCGGATTGGGGGCACGAGAGACTATTTATAGTCCGATTTGTGATATGGCTACAGTTTGGATACATTTTGGACCGACAATGCCCGAGAGCGACGTGGTGTATTGGCCGCGCCACCTGTGGACGTCCCCGTCGCCTCCCCACGCGCTCTGTCGACGTCTCTCTGCGTGTGTCTTGTGTGTTGTGTCTCTAGACTCTGAGAAGCGTCCAGAGCTGGAGCTGCTGCCCTCGCACGCGCGTCGTTTCGTGCTCTTTGACGCGCAAGTGGCGGCGCTCGGAGGCTTCGAGACGCTCCACGCGCCGCAGCTTCTGCAACAGATTGGGGAACACTTTTGCACCGCTGACAAGACAGTTCAAGAGCAGGAGACAAGAGGAGGAGGAGCCATTTGGCTGCTGCTGGAGACTGTGGGCTTCTACGCTCTCTACACGCCATTTAAGGCGCCACTGACACTGGCCGACGCCTTCCAGAGCCTCGTACAGGACGTCCGGACTCCTTCCTGGCTGGTAATTGGAGGAGGGAAGAGCGTGGCGGTACGAGACCATTGCTGCTGCTACTGAAGTGCTGTAGTTCAAGACTGAGGTGTGTTATTTGATGATTTAGGAACTCTCGACGTTCCTGGCGGTGCTGGCCCAGCAACTCCACAATGCGGCGAGTTTGCCCAAGCGTCTGCGGCATTTTTACCTTGTGAGCAAGCAGAGAACGCTCTCACATAAAGAACGTAGGCGCTATAAGATGATACACTGGAAGGTGGTGGAGTGATGAGGCTGACAGAGACGTTCGTTATCCTACAGGGCTGGAGCTGCTGCAGGTGTTCAACTGGATATGCTTTGCGTTGCTGGACGTGGTTCTTGGACGGCTAGTACTCACTTACTGGGGTGGACTCGTTGCTACAGCACTTCAAATCACCAGCATGTACGAAGGCAGGCAAGAGTTTTGTAGTATTTGGAGTGATGTCTAACAAAGAAGTATCTGCTATCGTGGTTCTATCAGCTCGCCAAATTCTGTCGTGAACATCTTGCGTGGCAATGTGGAGTGGCTGATGGGCGCACCTGCAGGCTTCAAGCTCAACAAGCCGCTGGCTTCCATTCTGGGCAATGGGATTCTCCTCTGGCTGAACCTTTGGAGCTTCGCTTTCGAAGAGCTCTTACCTCTCGGAGGTGGCAGTCTAGGACAGTTTCTGCTGCTAGTGTGCGGACACATGGGCGTGACACTACAGCTAACGCTGCTGATGGATATCTTGAAGCTCACAACGTGGCAATCACATTGGGTCTATCTCTACTTCGCCAAGCTGAATCGGCTGCAGTTCGGTCTGTTCTCGTCGTTGTCGAATCTCTTTCTGGGCAAGAAGATTAATGTGCTGCGCCATCGCGTGGATTCGTGCGAGTACGATGTCAGTCAACTGCTTCTGGGTACGCTGCTCTTCACCATTCTGACTTTCCTCGTGACGACCAACTTGGTGTTTTTCGTCTTCTTCGCGGGTGTGCGTGGGGGAGTTGTGCTGGTGTCGTTGTTGTTGTGGCTGCCGGCGGTGGTTTTGAGCTCGTTACCTGTGGCGTCTTTGGTCTATCGTGCCTGGAACCCTCGTTTCTTCGTCGTCGGAATGCAGCTTCAAACGTGCGATGATCCGGCAAATGACTGCACCACCATCGAGAGCGTCGGTGTGGGCCATCAACCCCCGCACCTGGATGCTCAGCACAGACGTACGCTTCGACGGGCGATTGCGTCGTGGAAAAACAGCGACCAGGCTAATTGCAAGAGCGCAGTGTTTGAGTTGGTCCCAGTCGCGTCGAGCTTCGCAGCGCAGTTCGCAAGGTAAGCTTTTGTTGTGTTACACTGCGGCTTGAGCTGCTTTGGTTCTAACACGGTAATTTGCTCTATTGCAGACTGCGCTCCTATCTACAGGCCGTGGCAGCTCGGTACTCGCTGGCAGCCATTGTGAAGGCGAGTTTGTTCGGAAGCGCGGCAATTGCGCGCGTCCCGATGGGCGTTTTGTTCGGCCTGGATGGAGCCGAGTTTGTGGTTGGTTACTCATTCCGGATGACGCAGGGCGGGGCTGCGCTTCGGAGCCTGTCATAGGCGCTTGGTCCGCCCGATTCGCTGCGCGTCACGAGGTGTCCATCTGTGAGGTCCATCCCCGTTACCAGTGGAACGTGCACTCCACCACCAAAACGCCGTCGTTAATGAACACCAAATGCAAGGACCTCGCTGTGAACGGCTTGCACTCGCGCTGCAAAATGGCTCGCTTTGAATTGCGTCGCAGGTTTTGAGACACAGACGTCAAGTATTTCAGGCTTACTGATCCGCGCTCATCCAGAATTGCTGCTTACTCATTCTGTTCGAGGCTTCTGGGCCAGCACTTCTGGCTCACGTACCGGTGGATGCTTTCCATCATTTATCCATCGCATCTTTCATCCGTCTTGGCTCCTGTCCTGGTTGTCAGCTCCGACAGTTTTCTACCCTACGGCCCTCTGCGCACAACCACTTGCCCACTCAGTGAGTCATTCGCCAAGATGCCGGCTGCTGAGCACATGAAGCTGCAGAGTCTTAAATCGCTCGCCCCTGTGTCTTTGGATGACGCCGCCATGCGCCGCCCAATTGACATGGACGCGTTGTCGTCACTTTTGGGCTGCGAGCACTTCAGCACCGACAGCAGCTCGGACGAGCTCAGCTCTTCATCTCCTGCCAAGAGAAAGCGATCGCTCGGCAGCGACGACGACGCGAAAGAGGGCAAGATCCGCATGAGGACGTACACTGCACGAAAGGTGCGTCTTGACTCGTGAGTTTTTAGTCGAGTCTTGCTAACGTTTCTGAACTATCCGGTTCGGCCGTTGCAAACTTCAGAAAGAGATCGAGGCGTTGTCAGCTCAGCTGCCCGCTCTTGAAGCGTACGTGGACTACCTCAAGCACCAGGCCGCCAACGTCAACAACCAGAGCAACTCGACGCAGAAGCAGCAGCTCGTGAACTCGTGTCTTCGAAACACTGCTCATAAACAGCAGTTCGCTCTGGCACGAATCCACTCGGCGCTCTCGGACTTCACTAGTCGCCAGGAGAAGCTCCTCCCGTTCGACAGCTTTATCCATTTACGCAAGGACAGGAAGCAGAGACTGCAAACGCTTCTGCATGTCAAACCGAAAATGCTACGAGACGCGCGGCGCTACATGCGCGAGCGGACGGCGTTCATGGATTTGAGCGTCCCGAGCTCGGAGCAGAGTTGCTTCGTGTCTCCAGCAGGTGACTACTGCGCTTTGAAGTTTGTGGTGATGCCACTGGACGGGGACTTCACTGCTAGACAAGTGTTCGACACGCTTAAGTTTTACTTGTTCCACATGGAGATCATGATCTCGGAAGCTACGGGCGATCTCACTTTGTGCGAGGAGGACGAGCCGGACAACCAGGCAGTCTCCCAACATCGTTTTCTGCGATCGACGCCTGGAGGATTCCACGTCGAATCGAACGACGTGATCTTCTGTCACTTTGACGAGCATAATGAGGAGTTTGGGGATGGTCGAGAGTACGGTATCATCGCCATTGACTGTGTGGATAAGGACGACTTGCACCCGTACTCCCCAGAGAAGAAACTGCGCCAAGATCTCACATCCATCCTGACAGTGCAGACCTACAAACACAAGGTGCCGTGCCCTCACAACCCCAAGAAGGCGCAGACAAAGACAGAAGTTGTGTTGGCGAGAAGCAACTTTTTCAAACTTCATCACACGTCGCTATCCTTGTCCAAGATCGAAATGCAAGAAACCATCGACCGCTTGGCATGTCGGGGCAATCTGCTTTTCAACGCAGTTCGGACGTCACTAGCTTCTACCACGTCGTCTACTGAGACGTCCATGCTTTGATTTATTGTGAACGTCGACTTATTAATGTTATGTATTTCTTCGAAGTACTTCGGACGTGAATGGAAAATACAATTAAAGCATGGCACTGATGAATCCGCCGATACTTACAAGAGGACTTTTTCCGACTCATCGGCCAGCGAGTGCAGAGTGATACGCTCGACAGTACATTCCTCCATTGGAAGAAGTTCACCCTCTGGGAGTCGAAGGTTGCAGTTGTGCACTTCTTCTGGGTATTCCTCCTTCGTTAGCAAATCGGCGTAGCGTGCTGCGAAATTCGTTTCTCTCGAGGTCATGACTCGGTCAATTGGAGTCACTACCACGACAAAAGAAAACCCGATCACAATCGCTAGTCCAATGAAGGTGGCGATAGCAGAGCTGAGTGGGATGGAATATTTGATCTTCTTCCGCTCCATGTCACCATTCAAGCGAGTGCTGCCAACGTACAAACTACTTGCACCATCCGGTGTATCACCCAATGTCACCGTTTTCGTTGCTGCATCTTGGAACAAATAATACAGCGCAGAGGTGTACATGGCTTGGCGAGGATCATCCAGATAGTAGTGATTCTGCTCCACTTGCCTGATGTACGAGTCGACGAGAACGGAGCAGTTGAGCCCCTCGAGATTTGAATCCGTCCAGGTCACATTGTCGAATCGGTTCATTTGAACGTACTCCCACGAGAGGAGCTGTTTGCTGATAGGATCCACAAGAGGTTGGGCGGTGAGTGTAACAAGCTGCACGGGGTTGATGAACCCAGCGTTCATTCTCTCAGTGGGAATTGTGCTGTTGCCGACCACCAGAAACGATTTCGTGCTTAAACTTGTCGAGTTTTCCAGTTCGTGAACGAGACCAGAGCAACCACCCGGGACGCCACACCCAGCGTTGAACATCTTGCTCACATCTTCCGTTTGCCAGTCGAATTTGGCGAACGAGAAAACGAGGTGTCGTCGAGGATTAATCATGTAAGGAAGACGCTCTTCTTCGTAAAATGCGTCACCCGACATATACGTTGCAGCTCCGTAGAGAAACACCGAGTCTTCTTCTGCTGTGCACGCAGTCGGTAGGTAGTTGAGATAGTCACTATTGTACGTCATGGCATCCACGGAGCAGTCCTTCAAGTACGGCAAGAGCAAAATCTGCCTCTTGAACGCCACCATGCTGGACTCGTCACGGAAAATGCAGTTTGTGGCCCCACAGGTGGAAGCAGGACTGCTGTAGAGGTAGTATGTCGTGTTGCAGTAGAACTCGTTGAGTTGAGTGAGCTGTGCTTCGGTGTACTCGCTCGTGTCGTAGACATCGGGTGACAAAGTGCCGTTTGCAGTGCAATCTGCACTCAAGTTTCGGTATTGAACCGACAAGTCCAACGGAATGTCGATCGTCATCATGGTAAGGTTCACTTGCGCTGAGATGGTGTACGTCTCGAAGGTGAACGTCGTCTCGTCCAGTGAAAGCTGCGTGGATTGGTTCAGTGTCGTGTTCATTCCATCCAAGACCGTCGTCACGAAAGACTCGAGGTTGTGCGTGGAAGGATCAGAAATATTTGTCAACATTGGGAGTGAGCTCACTGCTCCGTTGCAGATGCGCATACCAGCGTATTCACTCGAGTTGTCGAAGATGTCGAACACATTCTGGTCTTCGTTGTCTTGGTCGTATTTCCCATCCACCCAAGAGCACGGGTACTCGGCAGAAACGTTGGCGTCGGATACAGATCTCTCGAAAAGCGTTTTTCCTTGCAGGAACATCTCGTACCCCGTGAGGAAGTCGAAGCCCGTGGTTTCTTGAAATTCCATGAAGGCGTCCACAGTGAGATCCGCCGCTGTAAAGTTGACAGTGTATGACGGATCCACTCCTTCTGGCAGCGCGTCGTAATTCCACGCGTTCAACGCGAAGCCGAAGCCGACGGAGGTCGAGTCGATTTCTTTCAGTGTGGGCATGGTACTCATGGTGGCAACGCTGAATTCGAGGTCTGCTTGGTCAACGAGCGAGTTGGTGAGAATACATGGAGACTCGTTTTGAATGATGAAGGGGATGACTTCTTGTCGAACTGCTGATCTCAATATCGTGTTCTGGACGTCATAGGCGTCGGTCGTGTCTTCCAAAGAGACATACGAAGTGATGAGGTCGTCTTCCACGAAAATGTGCTCCACCCCCACGATGGTGTGTTTGGTGTTCATGGCAGCAATGCCAACGTTGACGACGTACATGATGACAGGAGTGAACCACCACAGGACGGCCTTCTTGACATTCCCACGACCTTCACGAGGGTTTTGTCGTGGATGCCATGGGAGGTTCCCTAAGTACGTGACCATAACAGCTAGAAAGAAGAAGGCGTACTTGAGTAGTTCACCTACTGCAGCAGTGACGTAACCATTGAGAAGTTGATACGATTGCACCTTGTGGTCGGCGTTCGTGGAGGACCCGATGGTGTCACTGATTTTCGAGCCGATGGTGACTTCCGAGAGGAAAATGACCATGAAGCCGACCAAAAGTCCGTTGCTCAGCAGGACAGAAGCCATGAAGGGAATGGCCAGCAACTTGACATCCGGCTCCACGTGCTCTGCGATGAGTGAAGTGTTGGTGCGTAGAAGGATTGTCCCATTATCTTCATGAAGTCGCTCCTGCTTGGGAGTGTCCACGATCGAATAGGCGTCCGACGACAAGTGCGAGTCCATGGTGAAGTCGGAGCTGGAAGACGCTGGTGGCACAACTCGAAAGCACAAATGATAATGGAAAGCGAACAGTGAAAAACTGCGGCCGAGTCAGCTATCCTTGAATGGTGAAGTACCCTACTGAGACGTTGGGCTAAAGTACTCGTAGGGTTGACAAAGTCCAGCACATATGTGGGATATCAGCAATAGTTGTTGGCAGTAGGGAACTCTTTGGGTAGCGGATGGCTCACGCAGACTCACGCAGAGGAGATCGGTTTTTCGTCGAGTATTGTACTTCGTGGCAATATGCTCATGTCGGTGGTCTTGAGTTGGTTGGTCACCAATTCGTCCTACAATGTGGTTGGAGTCCATGTACTCGATGGGGACCACGAGTGGCCTACCAGAGACGACTACTACCGAAGTCGTTGACTAGTTGACACGCAAAGGACGAACGCACTCCATGGAAAAGTTTACCCAACGACGTGTGAACCCACAGCAGTTCGGCTTTGCTTGCACTTGGTTCCACTCATTTCTCAAAAGCCCTCGACCCAACGACTTCAAGTATATCACGTTCGTCTCAAGTATGACCGAACTCGAGATGAGCGACGTCGACAAGCCCGACTACTTGGAAAAACCGGCCGACATCGCGCTCTTGGAGGACAAACTCGAGCGCAACTCGCCCACGATCGACATTTCACTGTCTCCAGGCCGCTTGGCTTTCCACGTTGCTGTGCTCTGCCTTTTCATCGGAGCGTTCACTGGTATTGCACTGTGGGGCATCACGTTACCGGAGACCGTGTACGACAAAGTCGGGTCCTCCACGAACGCCGACGAGAAGACGGACACGTTCAACTTCCGGTCGGGACTCTTTATGGCCTTTATTGAGGTGGTCGTGGGCTGGTGGCTCGACAAGATCCAACCGACCTACCTCGTGTTCCTGCACAACCTCCTGTGGTCGTCCAAAGAGGTGTCGGCCCCGAGTAAAGTGGTCGGACGCATCCGCTCCGTGATCCTCTTTGTCGTGCCCATTGTGGTGGTGCTCACGCTGGGCAACAGCATTCGAGGCTTCCAGGCGTCCAACAGCACGGTCGGATTCAACTCGACCATGATCCTCGACGACTTTAAAAAGTCCGAGTCGACTCTGGAGAAACTCCAAGCCGAGGCGCTGAAAAACAAGACCGGGGTCCGACGACCAAGTGACACCATCCTCAAAAACGCCGTTCGACAACAAAGTACCCCCTTTAGTTTCATTGCTGACCCCACTTGCACACAACAGAATTCCTCCGTCAATTATGCAGGAAAGAGTTTGGCTCCTATCAACGTGGACGACCTCGGGTCCATCGCAGTCGTCTACGGCTTTTACTCGAACGAGTGGAACACGGAGATCAACTTCATGAACAAGTCTCCGGAAGCTCAATACACAGTCACATACGACGAGGCCAAGGGCAATTCAGAGTGGCCAGAGGACTTTGACATTGGTACAATGGTCGATCTGTTCTTGCACGGAACTGTCATGACTGAACGAGCGATCGCGAACTCGGAGAGAAGACACCACAACTGCTCCGAGTCGGACGGTCGGACGGACCTCGACGTGTATCCGAATGACTCGATCAGTACTGGTGGGTGGACGTATGCGGACGACGGAACGCGGATCTGTCAAGGACCTGTCACTTCGTTGTTTACTGTCCTGGACGCCATGGAAAACATTTCGTCCGACTCGATTGATGCAGTCATGAGTTTGATCGTGACGGGACTCAACACTTCGTTCCCAAGCACTTTTGAGCTGGAAGCTACGACACTTTCAATGGAGACACGCAGTCTGACAGACCAAATGTCAATTCAGGCGCTGACGATCGATGTCGTCTTCAATAGTTCCGTCTACTACGGGCTCACACTGGAAGATGTGGCTTGCGATAGGTATGACGTTTGCGGGTCTTCATCCAACGACACCATCTTTAACTCGACTTCTGCCGAGTACTTCTGGGCATTGTATAGCAGCAGCTTCTGTGGTAATACGTCCTGTGTCTTCTTCGATATCAGTGACACATTTCATCTACAAAAAGAAGTCGGGATCATCCCTCTCGTGGAAAACTGCGACATCAAGTACAATGCCAACTACGGTGGCTGGTACCCGGCCAATTGTGACCAACTCTCAAACCAAGCAGTACTTTACGGCATCGGATCATACATTACCGGTGATACCTTTGCGTACGGAGGAATCGATGGAGTGTACACCGTCTACGGAGAAGACGTGGACATGTACTTGGGTCCATATATCGACAACCCACGTCGGCACATCCAGTTCAGCTATGCGCTGCTTTCATGGGAGACGGATCCACTGCATGAAGAGTTTGATGCTCAATGTGATGTGAGTGGAGAAGACGGAGGCGAGTGCAAAGGAATGTGGTATCAACTTCCTCAAACCAAACGCTATCTATTCGCGGGTGAAGACACTCTCCCGATTGACGATTTCATGGTGGGCGACTTTTTTTCACCGACACCACTCGTTCAGCTGAATGCTCCTTCCTTTCTGATTGATGATCAACCGACTGAGCTGGAGTACTTGAATCCTGATAACTTCGTGACTTCAGTGTGGAACGCCAGTCTTAAGGAATCTCTTGGTGGAGATTTGTGCTCATCCATGATTGAATCGTATCTGAACCAACTTGACGACAACAATTATTTTCTAGAGCGGCCACTGGAAGTCATGTACACGTCCGTCTTCTTCTACTTTATGCAAAATGCTGCAGTGACGGATCTCCGTTCTTCTTCCTCCGGAACGACCTCTTCTTCCGACCCCCTCGCCAATGTGCAGCTTAAAGGAGATAAGCAGCTTCGTCGAATTGCCTTGTCAATCCCAAAGAAGTCGTTCTGGATTTCTCTCGCGGGATCCATTGCGCTGGTCTTCTTGATGCTTATCATCCTCGTCTTCCCCAAGCAGCGAGCCGAGTATTTCGAGCCGGGAATGACCACCGCAGAGAAATATGTGGCGCTCAAAACGGATGCGATTTATCCAGACCTTGTGTACAAAAAGATGCTGGTACCGTCGAAAGCTGTGGGTGACAATGCCCCACTGATGAGCGCTTTCAAAGTGGAATCTATGACATTGGTGCATCGTTCAGAGGATGGAGGGAGCCAAACGATCGAGTTGTGAGGTGAGGATTCCCAGTAACTGGCCAACGGAAATGAACTAGATCTCACAAGTTTCGTGTAGGCCAAAACTTTACCAAACATAATATAGTGCTATCGACCTAGATTGTTCGTTCTCTTTCTCTCTACGAAATGCCTCAGCTCTGTAACACAAGGAGGCTCGACGGACGTGTAGAACTGGTTGAAGCCTCCTACAGATTGAATCGGGGTTACCCACTTTGAAACAGCACCAACATGGGAACATCTCTTGAATTCGCAGAATCAACGAGTTGAAAGTCATCGGCACTTAGTCCGGTGTACTCTTCCATCTCGTCTACTGCATACGGCAAAATTGAGACGTCGGATGCAATGTTCTTGCTACTATGAGGCCCGAAGCTGGAAGACGAAGAAGACCGAATCCTGTAAATGTAAAGTTGGATGCCGATCACACGCAGCCACACGAAATTCCATGGATCCGTCATCATGGCAATATTCATGAGCTGCAGGATGGACTGAAACTGAGTAGAGGATTGTTTGGCATCATCGTGTAGGTTTCTACGAGTCTCACGGATAAACGACGGTGTGCTGGGGAAAATCTGCGAGTGAAATGGGCGAATTTTGGTTTGCGCTGATGCTTGGGATGATTTCTTGTGATGTGAGTGTGGAGTAAGCGCTGCATTCGGTACAACTCGAAAATGAATGCTCAACACCGACCCCAACCAGAGTCTTCGTGCTCCACAGGGGACTATTGGCGTTGAATTGAGAATGACACCCCCACTTTCACGGAAAAGCCAGTGTTTCTGTGGTACTAAGAGCCCTAAAGTCTTGATAGTTATCGCTAGCCCAATGACTACGAAGATGCAGAATAGTAACATGATCGCACTGTCGTCGAATATGAAGTTCGAGGCATTGAAATGGACAAGCGGATTCGTGTGGATGATATCCAGAATTTGACCCCCTTTGGCGAGTCGAAACACGTTGACGATGTTGGTGTCTCTATAAATCGTCTTTTTGTACGGACCGCAGACTGTCAAGGCGGACGTAAAGCTAATAACGAGGCCACGAATTCCAGGAGTTCCGTCGCTCCAATGGTCCCGAGTCTTCTTTACAATAAAAACTACCAACGTCACTAGAAGTGCCAACAACCAAACATTTCGCATTTGAACTGCTGTAATCCTTAGAAATGCCATGAGCCCAATGTTGATCGTTCCCCCCACTGCAGTCAAGTAGGCGTCGAGATAAATGTCGAGAAAACTGCTGTCCAAAAGCAGAGCCACCACGTATCCAGTCACGGGCAGCAAACTCGAGTACACAATAACCTCAAAAGGAATTCTGAAAACAATTGACAGGATGGCCATGAAAACGGATCGAGACTGCGATTTTGGGCATTCCATGATTTGTCGAGCTGCTAGTGACGCGCCGTACAGCAACAGCACCAATCGAAGCCACACGTACGTTTGTGCTCCACCTCGTAACAGCGAAATGATGCTGTACCAATCGATGACGTTGGTTTGAACGATATCACGCTCGTAGCGGTAGTCGTCTATGAAAACGGTTGAGCACTTTGTGCCTTTCGGATCTGACGTCGAGTTAATTTGCTGTTCAACGCACCGCCTTCCTCTAGTAAGCAGAGCGACTTCCAAAGCTTCAAAATTGAAATAGGTAGATTGCATCACGCCTGAAGTTGTCGAAAGTCGTTGGGAAGACACCAACAGAACGTCCAGTTCCAAGTCTGGGTAACGTTGTTTTAACGTTTGCAGTCGAATGTCCATGTGATCCCAGAGACGAACGGCAGGTAGTGAAGAATTTAGCGGATGTTGGCACTTCCAGATCCCTGGGTGGTTGCAAAATCGAGGTCTAGATCGTTGTGTAACACCATCGTTGGAGCATATTGCGAGCTTCTGAGACTTTTGAGGGATTTGAGCGACATGGAGAGAATGAATTCTCCACGCTGGGTTCTTGGTAGCGAACCGCACAACATAGTGGTGAAAACGATCTATCCAGTTGTGTTTCGTGGCAAAGTGCAAGCTTCCGTCCGCTTGGTCTGGTCGTAAGAGTTCCACGTTGGCTGCAGTCATGAAAGCATCAAGCATTTTGAATATGGTACTGAGCTCGATGAGTTTGTCTGGATTCGTGGTTGGTTGGCGTTTGTACAGCAAGAAGTCAGGGAACTCACTCACATTGAGCAGCTCCACCGCTCCCCGGAGCCCAATAGAAATGGTGTCGTGCTGATACGGCCACGCTCGAACAGCAGTCATGGGTTGGCTGCCTTTGGTTCCAACAAACTGCTCCGATGTATTAAAGCCGTCTGTACTATTGTCCAAACTCTCGATATGAATGATCGGGTAGTCGACGGGTCCAAAGCGAACAGCGGTGCTGGGCAGGAGTAAAACTGGGTAATACTCCAGTAAGTTGTGTACACCGAGACCGGTTCGAGGAATGTCCGTGACTAGAAGAGCGAATGATACTAAAGTGAGGAGACATCGCAGTTTGGAAAGATTGATGCACCTTGGGATATCTGGTTGTGGTAAAGATTTTTGCCATCCGCGTGTCCTCGTGTTGGTCAATGTTCGTGAGCTGTAAATTCTGCTAGATTCAGCAATTGCATCTCCATCAGGTCCAAGTGGTTGAGAGTTGTCGTGGCACCATGGTCTCGGTCGACTCGTTGCCATTCTTGGATAACTAAACGTATGATGGAAGCAAAACTCCAAAAACTGACCTTTGGTCTACGTTTAGCTCGCGTTGGTAAGAATACAGCCTAGATAAAGAGCACTGCCATCGTGAACTACCTCCTTCGATACGTATTGACATTGGCATTTTTGTGGGCTCTTCTTGCTACCCACACTGGAGTAGAACTGACATCGGAACATCTCGCGAGCTTGCAGTGTCAAGTAGTTCAAAGTCTTCGGGGTTTAGTCCGGTACACTCTTTCATCTCGTCTGCTGAGTATGGTAAGATAACGACGCACGAACGGATGGTACTCTCCATGCCAAACATGGCTGAGGGACCAGCTCGAATTCTGTACAAGTAGAGCTGGATGCCGATCAGCCGCAGCCAGATGAAGTTTAACGGATCCGTCATCATGGCGACATTCATGAGCTTCAAAACGGAACGGTACTGCACAAAGAGGCCATGCGAATCCTCTAGTCGAATCTGATGAGAAGACCTCATGACCGAAGAAGTACGGGGTAGAATCTCAGCATGAAATGGCAGCACTTTGGTTTGCTGCGATTGTAGCAATGATGCGTGGCGTGCAGTCGCAGCGTCACTGTTCAATGATAGCGACGACCTTGACGGACTCACACGAGACAAATAGGCAACGCGTGGAGAAACTTGGAAACGAACAGACAGCGTCGACATTAACCACAGTCTCGACGCCCCGCAGGGAACAAACGGCGTTGAGTTGAAAATCACGCCTTCCATTTCACGACTACCCCAACTCCTTTTCGGTAGCAAGAATCCCAGAGTTTTGATAAACATCGCTAGTACAAGTGTTGTCCCGATACAGAAGAGTAGCATGGTAGCACTATCATCAAAAATGTAGGATGAAGCATTCACGTGCTCGCTAGGGTTGCAATGAACGATATCCATGGTCGGTCCTTCATCACGTAATTGGAACATTTCAATGATGTTGGTGTCTCGATAAGTGGTCCTTTTGTACGGACCGGCAATCGTCAATGCAGACACAAAACTGATTGCAAGTCCACGTATTCCAGGGACTCCGTCCTGACAATGACTGCACGTCCTCTTCAGCACAAATACTAAAAAAGTCGCAAGTAAAGCAAGCAACCAGACGTTGCGCATCTGAACTGCTGTGGTTTTCAGGAAAGACACAGGCTCAAAGTCAAAAATCCCTCCCACTGAAGCTCGGTACGAGTCCAAAAAGATGTCCATGAAGCTGCTATCCAAAAGCAGCGCTGCAACATATCCACAAACTGGCAGCAGACTCGAATACACAACGACTTGGAACGGGATTCGCAGCACAACGAACACCAAATTCGACTGAAAAGTTCTCGTTCGAGTGCAATTGTCTGCACTTGCTGCGACTGTCCCATACACTAGCAACATTAAACGAGTCCAAACGTACAGCTGCGCACTTCCACGAAGTATTGAGATGGTAGCGTACCAATCCACCAGATTCGTTTGCACACTGTCACGTTCGTATCGGTAATCGTCTACGAAAACTGTTGAGCATGTTTCAGCCTTTTGTGCGTCCTCAACACATCGTCTACCTCGAGTTAATACGACAACTTCGAGAGCTTCATCATCAAATATTGTAAGCCGCAGAGCTCCTGACGTAGACGAAATCCTGTGAGATGATAGCAACACCACGTCCAATTCCAAACCAGGGTAGCGTTGCTGCAAACTCTGAAGCCGCAGATCGATGTGCTCCCAGACACGAACAGAAGACAATGATCCGTCGACTGGATGTTGACACTTCCAAATGCCTGGGTGATTGCAGAAGCGTGGACGAGGAGCACGCTTTGTGATGGCCGCTTTGGTACAAATTCCAAGTGAATGTGAACGACTCGTTATGCGCATGGCATGGAGAGAGTGCAGTCGCCACGCTGGGTTCTTCGTAGCGAACTGGACAACGTAGTGGTGAAATCTATCGACCCAGTTGTGTTTAGTAGCATAACGCAACGTTTTCATGCCATCACCAAAGGGATTCACTTTAGTTTGGACAGCAGCAATGAAGCCATCCAGCATCGAGAATACCGTGCCGAGCTTGAGGAAGCTATCTGCATCCCTCTCGCTTTGACCGGATTGATCTTTGTAAAGCAAGAAATCGGGGAACTTGTCCACGTTCAGTAGCTCCACTGCACCTCGAAGTCCAATGGAAGTTGTGTCATATTGGTACGGCCACACTCGTATTGCAGACACCGACTCGGTACCTTCCAGCCCTGCAAACTCTATGGATGTAGACGGATCTGTAGCATTCCCACTGCTGGATCCATTGTCCAAACGCCAAATATGTGAAATAGGATAGTTAAATGGGCCAACACGAACAGCAGTACTGGGCATCAGTGGAGTGGGGAAATATTCTAGCAAGTTGTAAACGCCGAGACCGGTACGCGGGATATCCGTCACGAGAAGAGCAAGGGATATCAAAGTGACGATGCATCGCAGTGTGGAGAGTGCGATACTCCCATTGATGTCTGTATCTGGAAGAAGCTCCTGCCACTTGCGAATTCTCACAGCAGTGAGTGTTCGGATACTTTGTCTTCGGGTGGAAACGACATGGACGACGTCTTCGAGGCCTCTAGTCTGCGAATTTGAAAACCATGTAGGCGATGTGTGTGTTGCTGCCATTTTACAACGATCATTCACGCAACAGCTGAGTCATGCACAGCTCAGGGAGCTATATCAGCGTTGAAAACGGACGTTGCTATTCCCTCTTTAGCTCAAACATCCCACAAATTGCCAAACATGTTCGAATTGACACCCAATTGAACGCAACCCGATGAATGTGAGTAAATTCAGGGACGTTCAAAGTCATGTCAGAAACCTCATCACCACAAAAGTTTGCGGTTCAAATTTCTAGTTCTAGCCTTCCATTGAGACTGTTGCTGACGTAGAACTCAACTTGGAATTTGTCCGTTTCGAGTGCTGTAAATGGACAGCCACATTTCCATTCAACACTTTTGCTCACGGTAGTAGGTAACATGAACAGGATCAAGCCGAATCCGTCTATTGCAGTGACCCATGCGCCCATACAAAAGCAACACAGTGCCCGAAGCCAGACAGAAGCGAGAGTACGAGACTGGCAGCATTTCATGTTTCGTCCTGACATCACCAACTGCCTCGCGTTTTCCAAGTTGCGGTGTGTCATTTCCATCATTTCACTCGTTTTGCTTGTGACCGACATCCCTCGCTCTGGTCTTGGTGTCAAAAAGCTCAGTGAATATTACTCGGCCGTGATAGCTCCGGACACCGCAGTGCTGTTTGGACCGTACAATTATCCAGTGCAGCACATTTGGCGAGTAGAAAACAACAATTCAGCAGACCAGTTCAACGCTCGACAAGGGCAAGAACCAGTCGAGTCAGCGAACGTTTGGTCGTACCAATACGACTCGACTTCCATGGGTTTACGTGGCGCAGTGGAGCTGCTCAACGTGACAGAATTTCCAGATCATCTTCTCTATCGAGGCAGATTGGGACAAAACAATCAAATGGGAGTGTTAAGTCTGCGTACAACGTTCGAGATGCTGGACGCGTTCATTTCTGCAGCTCAAAACCATTTGCTACCAGAAGGGGATACCACTTCCTTAGCTGGGTTTCGCTTTGCAACCAAGAACGACTGGGTAGATCGTATCCACCAATTCTTGACGTACTTCATCAAGCCCAAACGGTTCTGGAGTCTTCATTCCTTGCACACACGACGTTTATCTCACCATTCCCAGTCGTTTGACATCTGCACGTCTGCAACTTCAGCATCAAACCCCAGATTTTGCACGTATCCTGGATTTTGGACGTGTACGAACCCGGTAAATGCTTCTTTGTCTGTGGTCAAACTTTGGAATCATTTGGATTTGCGAGTGCATGAGCTCCAGCGACAATATTCCGATTTAATCGTAGAAGTCGTTCTGCTTTCGACGCATCGCCCATTCACGACTTCAGGCACCTTGAGTTATACCTTTTTCAACTACGAAGAGCAGGAAGTGGTCATGCTTACTCGAGGACGGCGCTGCACAAGAGACAGCACTGAAAATGTATCTGGGCTTGGCGAGTGCACAACGATATTTGTTGACGACTATCGCTATGAGCGCAGCACACTGGAGACAAATGTCATGGACTGGTACACCTTCATCGCAATTGTCCGTGGTGGGGCTCAAGTTTACTTCTGGATCCGACTCGTTCTTCTGTACTACACAGCCTACATCGCCTCAGAGTTATCAGGGCGAGGGCGGCAACATTGGTATACACGCATTGTATCCACCATAACGACGGTGTTCAAGATCCCATTCCAAGTCATTGTGTACAGCAGTCCAATACCAGTTGCCTGTTACGTGGTTGGGCTCCTTCTCGATGGAACCTTCATGGACATTTTCCTTGACTCCTTTTGGTCCTCTGTCGAAGGCTCAACCAACTTTGAGATTGTACCTTTCATCGACTCAACAGTAACTCAAATGCGAACTGTCTGGTTGATGGCGCTTATCGTCAACGTCATGGGTTTCGTGGCGAGAAAGCCTAGAAATGGCGTGGACGAAAAACTTCCTGGTGTTCGGGGCCATGTCATCAGCTTCACTTCATCTTTGACGGTGTTTGGGCCGTACAAACTAACTAAGTTCCGGAACTCCAAACTTTTGAGCATCATCCGACTTCACGACGCTGGGAGAGTGATGAATACGGTCCAAGCTGCTCCACAATGGGGCTTGAACGACTCCACCTATTTATTTGACGGCAGCATCACCATGTTGATTTTTTGCATCACCTTCGTCGGAGTGATCGTCATGACCGCTCGGTTGGTAAGTTTTTTCATGCGCGTAGACCATGAGCTCCTTTTGGCATCAACCCCCAACACTCCGTGTGGCATCGAATCCATTTGGCCAACGTCGTCTCTAGGCATTCGCTTCAATACTACGACGAGTGACTCGTCATTGCAAAGCGCGCTACGTACGCAGCCAGCCATTCCCAAGATTTCTCCAGAACCGCCGTCTCCTCTCGAAACGCACTTTAATCCGTTGCAGACGAATTCGTCACCTCAATTCTCGGATGTGAAGTTCTCTAACACCTCATTTACGCATCAAATGGATCGGAATTCATGGCTCTTTTGGAGAAGAAAGCGTTCAGCAAACCTGAAACAACCGATAGCAAGTGGTTTGTCTTCGAGAACGGTCGAAACTCACTCCATCGTCCAGCTCATGAACATCGCCATGATGACGGACCCGTGGAACTTCTTGTGGCTTCATGTGATCGGCATTCAACTGTACTTGTACAAGATTCGGCCCACTCCGTCATCCTCTTACAGCGCAGATACCAGTTCTAGTCTCATGTCGTACGCCGTCATTTTGCCATACGCTGAAAACGAAATGGAAGAGCGCACAGGATTGAGCTCTGACGAGTTTCAGTTGCTGGACTCAGCTAGTTCCCGTGACGTTCCCATGTACATTTTACTACAATGTGGGTAGCGACTTCAGTAGCATAACACTAATAACTCTTGCAGTCTCGCACAAATCCGACCGAAATCAAATTTTAATGGAAATGTACCAGCAGGTTAATTAAAGTGAATGGTTCATCCATAATGTCAAGTGGACGTATCGTTGAGACCTCTTTTTTGAGCTCAGACGAGAGACAATTACCATGCATCAGCAAACATGGATGTCGTGACTAAATGTGGACCACCAGAGGTTCCGAAAATGTTATTTTTATTAAATATAATATTTATTTTACAGTAAAATTATTTATTTG
>KV742069.1:4845-22824 GCA_000468175.2 Phytophthora cryptogea
TGGTAAAATACATGTAAAAGAGAATGTAATATTGGAGTTACCCTGATGGCCGACATTAAAAGTGAAAGTATATAGCTTTTCTTGGAGAGCAGAATCAGCCCTGCGAGCGGTCGCGTTGCGCGGGCTGAAAGCTCAGAGACAACCGAACGTTGCTGCACTCGACGAGTTCTGTTCGTGTGGTCTGTCCGCTGTTGTCTACTGGTCAAGTTTGGAACCACAGTAGTTGATCTCGCCACAGTGATTGACCTCGCAGTTTGACGACGCCTTAATGGCATTACGTTTACTGGTGTCGGAAGCTGCAATTCGTATCGTACAGGTGCTGTAGCTCTTCCTTGCGAGATATCAGACGACAATTGCACATGTCGCCGGGATAACATGTCGATTACACCCACAAAAGCAGGTAAATTCGGATGTGGTGAAGTGATAGAGGCATTCATCTCTCGATTGAACCGCTCCAGGGGTTGTTCGTTCGCGAAACAATCGTCAAATCCATTCCGTGCACGTTCCATAAATTCCCCGGGTATCATGCGAGCCATGTGCGTCGAACGTATGTCCAAAATCGGCTCGATTTGGTCGTTTCGTACGCGATATTTCGACGCGGACATTCCTGACGAATCTTTCGTGTCACGAAGTCTACACCAAACGGATCAACATGGCTGGGTCGACTACAGTCAGCAAGTCCAAATACCCGGCTTCCATTCCAAGTGAAACGGCTTGTGTAGTCAAATGCAATTTGACCATTCGCCTGCGAATGGCCTGCTTGAAATGAAACAAGCACCCCACAACTCGAGCGGCTGGGAACTGGACAACAACACTGTCGATCAGCGCTTGCTCGAAATCGCATGCTACTCGTGACCGTCGCAAACGTTGTGCGGTTAAGTCGGAAACGAGCAAAAGTATCTTTCGGTAGGTGACAGCAGTCATTCCGGTGGTGAGAACGAACATAACCGGGCACAAACGCGCGACTTGCAGGGTCGTCTACCATCATGACGACACACTGGCGAAATGGACGAGGCACCGACCGGAATGTCCCATCAATAAAGATCGACGAGCCGGGGTACATCAACAGTTCCAGAAGACGAGTGTGAGCCCAGCAGATACATCGCTGTAAGTTGCGTCCATCGAAGTAAACGTGTTGAAATTGAAAAAAAACATCATCGTTGTCCCCGTAAAGTAGCACAAGGGAGAAACTTCCACCTTGCCGTAGATGTTCCCTCCGAAATGAAGTCGTATTGTGCGATACACACGCCGAATTACTTGATCCCGCGTTAGCCCTTGTACAGCCACATTCGCGTCATCGTGGAAGTACTGCAAATTGACCAGGTCCCAAACTTGTTGAGCAGGCGTTGAGAGAAAGCGTATCGATAAGCCGTCAACCGTGCTTTCCATCTCACGAGTGACATCTCTTACCGACGACTCCGGCTCACCTGATCGGCAAGTATGCGCGGCTGCATTACGATATGCCGATGCCAACATGTTATACTCGATCTAAAACAGCTATTTCCTGAAAAATTAAAAAAATGTCACTTTTTTTAAAAAACATTTAAAAATTATCCCATCAAAATTTGCTTTCGTCAAATCTTTCTTAGGGGCCGTCCACCAACATTTATTGTTTTGCTTCCATAAAAATATGATTACCTGGTTGTGCTAATTCCATTCTTGCCAATGCATCCGGTGCGTCGATAGAAGCTGCATCGGTAAGAGTTTTTTACGGTTGAAATCCTGGAGCGCGTGTACTGAAAGCCATTCAGAGCCATGGCAGTTGCAAAGCGAGGATGTCGGCTTCTGGGAGCGTCTCTACCTGATCGTCATCATATTCGCCATCGTCGTCATCCCCAGCATTGTCAGCACTGCCTAGATCTGACTCTTCAACATCGTCGTTATTTTGACCTCGCTGCTCGACTTGGTAGCGTACAGCTCCGTTAGTATCGCCTTCACTCCATTCATTTTCGGAGTGGGAGTTCCTGGAGGGGTTGGCGACGCCACCGATTGGTAGGCCTCTACTCTCGCGACTTGATGTCGAGTTAGCGTAGCCGGCATCTGTGGAATTGCTACTGTTGAGTTGTTCATGTTCAGAATCACTCCAAAACTGATATGAGCCGTCCGGATCCGAGTCCTCGAGACTGGCTCTGCCTTCCGCGCCGCTGCTGTGAGGGTCAGCGGCTGGAATGACTTCTCGCATGCGCGTTTCGTGGTGCAGAGTGTAGCAGACAGCTCAATTCTGGAAATGACGATGGAAACCCAACGCTACGTTATTTCTCAGTCATTTTCAAAACTACTAGAGACTGCGCAAAACCATCAGAGACGGTACAAAACTACCGGGGACTGTGAGAAACTACCAAAGGTGCAAAACCACAGGAAAACACCTATAGTGATTTGATATTTCCGTTTTTTTTTGTATTTTATTCGAGACACAAAGCTATATCCTTTACAATGTCCAGCGTACGTGACCCAAACACGAGACCAGACCGCTCGGTGACCCGAAAAATATCCTTCCCCCTCGACGGTGTTAGCGTCTGCTTTAATAAGGAGTCGATAGTGCCAATGCCACAGATGACCGTCACATTTTGATTGTTTGATAAAAGACGCCAACTACATGTATACCATTCAGCTAAAGGCATAACGGACATGGTTGTTCGCCTCTCCCAACAATTCCCTGCCCACAGTATCTAAAGTGCAGTAGCCGAATAGCGTAGGGCTTGTCAACGAAGTGTTGCGCTTCAACATGACGGCAACACCTTCAAATGCACATACCTGTTAATTGTTAGACAGCGTTAATAACTGTATCTAACTTATCTGATGCATTTCACGTGAAGAGGATGTTACACCGCACGAGCTGCTTGGTGCGCCGTTCCATCGCGCAGGAGGAAGCGCAGTGTGCCTACAACCGTCATGTCCTCACTGAAGTGCGTGTGCATCGCCCCCTCAGCTCTCATAACCTGCAGTTCTTAACCTTTCCCCCCCATTTCAAACAGGTTCAGAACGTGCTGGACGAGATGGTGTACGACGTAGAAACCTGTGAGAGCGAGTGCCAAGTGGTGGAATTGAAGCGCCAATTGCAGACCGCCGAGAGTTCATTGGCCGAGTATCAGGAGCGTGAGAGCGAGTGGATCCAAGAGCGACAGCAGGTCTGAAGCTTTGAGTTTGTGATACATTGACAGAGAGCTGTTAAGTCAATGATTCCGCTGTTATTTAGGCCTACGAGTATGCTGTCAAGGTGGAACAGGAGGGACGAACGATCATGAGCAAGTTGAACGAGCACTTGTCGGTGGTGGTCACGGAACTCGCCAAGAAAGAAGTGTACGTGGGGTATCTGGGGTGTTTGAGGAAGGTGGAGAGATTTTGACGACGTGTGTGTTCTAGAGTGGAGAAGGAGCTACAGCAAGCCAAAGAGCAGCTCAAGTTGACGGGGCAGCTTTCGAAGGAGCTGGCGAGTGCACAGCGGGAGATTCGAGAGTTGCGACGAGCGAATGATATTCAGTATATCCTCAGGAAAAACAATTCACTGCCGGCGAAGCTTGCATCTGAGACGAGGATATCTTCACGAGGGAATCGTGCGCCCGTGCGAGCGACGTCGGTCCCTGGAGGGTTGTCGGCTTTGATGGTTGAAGGGGAGAACGTGTTCTCCCAACTCCCGGACAAGATCATGCTCAAGCTGTTTTCGTTTCTGGACGAAGACAGCATGGTGGCGATGAGTGTCACCGACCGAGTACTCGTCAGACGGGTGAATGTGATGTTTGGCGTCACTACGCCTACCAATTTGGTGAATGTCAACCCCCATCCAGCTGTAAAGCAGCGGCCGGCATCCCCATCAACACGAAAGCAGTCGAAGACCCGCAGTCTTAGTTTCATCGGTTCATCAGAGAAAGACAAGGTACGCTACTGATTCTCCATACTTGTTACTATGAAGATAACTACTCAAGGCTGACACTTTACTTTAGTTGTCTAAGGTCGACGCTATCGTGAAATCACTGAAGCCAGACCAGATCAAGCTCTTCCATGACATGTCGACGCGAGTGAAAACACTAGAGGTGGGTTGTTTGGTTGCATTAATTCGATTACAGAAACTTACATTGCAATTGCTTCTGCAGGCCCATCTCGCACAAGTGCAAACCGAGAAGGAAGACGTGGCTGCTCGACTATACAGCGCCGAAAATGTGCGGGACTTCCTGATGGAGAAGCTGAAGGACCTGGAGGACACGCTCGCCAACAGCATGACGACGACAGCAAAGAAAGATGAACAAGCTGCACTCGACCGAGAAATTATCGGCTTCCTGGATGCGAAAACGCAAGAGTACGAGACTGCGTTGAAGGAGTACGCGCACCAGAACAATGGTCTTCGAATGGAGATCGCTCAGCTCCAAGAGGATCACGCGTCCAAAACAACGGTACGTCTGCTGCCTTCTCCAAGTGTTTATCCCATCGCAATCATTCTAACGATATAACTCTGCAGATCATCCAAGACATGGTGGAGCTGCTGACCGACGAGAAGAAGGAACTGGAAACGCAAGTCCGATCTCAACGCAAGATTTTGGTCCGCGAGGTCAAAGTGCTCCGTGCTCAAAACCAGCAACTCATCGCCGACAAAGACCACTACTTCACACAACTCAAACAGCTCAAACACGCGCTGCAGCATCTCGATGAGCTCCAGTAGAAAAAAAGGCAACTTGAAGTGGTTCCTGCCCGTCACTCTTCCGAATCCTAGCAATCCCCGCTCGAGTGCCCCTTCTAGAAGATTAGGCAATCACTGGGTTACGCCCAGTTTCAATTAGGGCAGCTAACCTTCACTTACCTATTTGTCCCTGCAGGATGGCGACGGCGTTGCGTCGCTTCGCGCTTGCGCGGCCTCACGCGCCAATTGCATCTGCCAATCCGCTGCGTTTCCAGCGCTGTGCAGGCTTCGCGAAGCTCCCGATCCTTGGGCGCAACCCGTTCCAGCGTACCCCTCAAGTGTTTGGAGCGCTGTACTCCACTGATAGCGGAGACAAAGAGGAAGAGGAACCTGTGGATAAGACTAAGGAACAAGAAGATGACGGAGTGGAGGTCGTGATTGAGAATGACTTGGCTACAGTGGGGGAAGGGGACAATGCCCCCACGTACCCCCACGTATTGGCGATGCCTGCCCACCGCCGTCCATTTTTCCCGGGGGTAGTGCTGCCCATGACGATTACGAATCCAGAGGTGACCAAGGCGCTGATGTCACTGAAGGAGAGTGGGCAGAAGTATGTGGGCGTTTTCCTGAAAAAGTCGAGTGGAGACCCACTGAAATCCGGTGGAGGAGAAGACTTGGTGAAGAATCTGAGTGAGATCCACCATGTGGGCAGCTTCGCGAGGATCGACAATATGTTGCCGTTCGATGCCAATTCCGTGCAGGTTTTGATGGTATCTCAACGCCGCATTGCTATTGATGATATTCGAGATGAAGGACCTCCTCTGAGAGTGAATATCAGCAACTTGGACAACCCGCCGTTTGACCCCAAGAGCAAGTTGATCCGAGCGTACTCGAACGAGATTGTGGCAACGTTGAGGGAGATTGTCAAGATGAACCCGTTGTTCAAGGACCACATGCAGTACTTCTCGCAGAGGATTGACATCCACAACCCGTACAAGTTGGCCGACTTTGCCGCGTCCGTGACGTCGGCGGATGGAGAGGAGCTGCAGCAGGTGATGGAGGAGATGTCGTGCGAGGCGAGACTGAAGAAGGCGCTGGAGCTGATTACCAAGGAGTTAGAGCTCAGCAAGGTGCAGCAGACCATCAAGGAGCAGGTGGAGGAGAAAGTGTCGAAGAACCAGCGCAACTATCTGCTGATGGAGCAGCTGAAGGCCATCAAGAAGGAGCTGGGCATGGAGAAAGACGACAAGGATGCCATGATCACCAAATACCGCGAGCGTCTCGCACAGTTTGCACCCGGCAGTATTCCTGCGAACGTGAACGAGGTTGTGGAAGACGAATTGAACAAGATGTCGATGCTGGAAAAGAACTCTTCTGAGTTTAATGTTACTCGCAACTACCTGGACTGGCTTACCCAGCTGCCGTGGGGCAAGGCGACCGAGGAGAACTTCGATTTGGCCAAGGCCAAGCAGATTCTGGACGAAGATCACTACGGCCTCAAGGATATCAAGGAGCGTATCTTGGAGTTTATCGCTGTTTCCAAGTTGAAGGGCGATGTCCAAGGTAAGATCATTTGCTTCGTCGGTCCCCCTGGTGTTGGTAAGACGAGTATTGGCAAGTCAATCGCTCGATCACTGAACCGGGAGTTCTACCGTTTCTCCGTTGGTGGTCTTAGCGATGTTGCTGAGATCAAGGGCCACCGCCGTACCTACGTTGGTGCTATGCCTGGTAAGATCATCCAGTGCTTGAAGTCGACGCAGAGCTCGAACCCACTGATTCTAATCGATGAAATTGACAAGCTTGGACGCGGTTACCAAGGAGACCCTGCATCTGCCCTGCTGGAACTTCTCGACCCCTCGCAGAACAGCGGCTTCGTCGATCACTACATGGATGTTCCTGTTGACCTATCGCGAGTTCTCTTCATTTGTACTGCAAATGTGACGGATACTATCCCTGGACCACTGCTGGATCGTATGGAAGTCTTGCGTCTATCGGGCTACGATTCCCCTGAGAAGTTGGCCATTGCGAAGGAGTATCTGGTTCCCAAGGCACTAGAGAAGACTGGTCTGCAGAAGGCGGAGACGACCCCTGAATCGTTGGGCTTGACGGATGAGGCTATTCTGACGTTGGTCAAGCAGTATTGCCGTGAAAGTGGCGTCCGTAACCTGGAGAAGCACGTGGAGAAGGTGTTCCGTAAGGTTGCGCTTGAGGTTGTTGAAGACATCGAGAGTGCGAAGGCAGCTGAAACGCAGGAGGCTGGAGAACCGACAGAGCCAGTAATGGACACGGAGGAAGTGTCGGAGGACGAAGACCGTTTCCTGATCACGCCCGAGAAGCTGTCCAAATACGTGGGCAAGCCGATCTTTACTTCGTACGTGCTCCACCTAATCACCTGTAAAATTGTTCGTTGGTCTAATGTTGCTGCATTCTCAATTCTGTAGGGACCGCATGTTCGATAAGCAATTCCCCGGCGTCGTTATGGGACTTGCGTGGACTGCAATGGGAGGAGCTTCACTTTACATTGAGACCACCAAGGTGTACACGAAGGGCGATCGCTCTGGTCTTATCACCACGGGCCAGATGGGGTCCGTGATGGAGGAGAGCACGAAGATCGCACACACGTTTGCTCGCAGCAAGATGCACGAAATCGACTCGGAGAACAAGTTCTTCGAGGAGAACGAAGTGCACTTGCACGTTCCTGAGGGTGCCACACCGAAGGACGGACCGTCAGCTGGTTGCACCATGGTGACGGCTCTGCTCTCTCTTGCCATGAACAAGTACGTATTGTTAACTAAATTCGTTGTACCAGCTACCGCGTACTAACAACAGTATTTCGTTGTAACAGGACGGTGAAGCCTGACCTCGCTATGACCGGAGAACTGTCGCTAGTGGGCAAAGTTCTGCCTGTGGGCGGCATCAAGGAGAAGACCATTGCTGCCAAGCGATCCGGCGTGAAGACTCTCATCCTACCACTCGGTAACAAGCGTGACTTTGATGAGCTGGAAGAGTACTTGCGCCAGGACCTGGATGTACACTTTGCCGACTACTACGACGACGTGTTCAAGGTCGCTTTCGAGCAGGAGTAGAGGCCACTAACTGTCTAGAATTCTGTTGGCGGTGCAACCAGCTTAATACTGGGGTTAATTATCAGGCTTTGCCGCCATGAACACCTCCATCAACACCTTGTGCTTACCTAATCGACACAATCCACGTTCGGGATGACGCCTGCTGTTGAAAACCCGACGGGACGCGGCAGTTTGTGATCTTCCATCTTCCAAAATGGTGCTGCGTATGTTGTGGAGCATTGGCTCGGGTCTGGTGCATGGCGTGCTGCACAAGGATCCGCGTCCTGGTGTAGCTGGAGTGCACTACCCTGCAGTGTGGAGGGCTCGTTCGGGGTTTATGGACTGCGATGTCAACTTGCACCTCAACAATTCGTCCTACCTCTTCAGCATGGAACTCGCACGTTGGCACTTTACGGCGTTCGTACACTTCAGTGCTTCGTTCCATTCACCTTCACATTGTCCTAACTTGCAGCTTTGACAGATCAACTGGAGTGTTGTGGCAAGCGGTGAAGCACCGCCGGATGTTTCTAGCGGCGTCACAAGCAATTCGATACCGTCACGCCATTCCTCCGTTTCACGCGTACGAGATCAAGACGCAAATGGTGTACTGGGACGGCCCGTGGGTCTACTTCCTGCACCAATTCCAAGACCCAAGTACGGGCAAGCAGTTCGCAGAGGCGCTTTGTCGTGTTATGGTCAAACAGCAAGGAGAGGGAGGCGTGTCGTTCGAGAAAATGATCTCGGAGATCTACGACGGACCGATTCCGACTCAACCGAAGGAGGTTCCGGACGTGGTGAAGGGGTTTCTGGAATGGGACGCTGCTAGTCGTTCCAGCATGGAAAGTGCCCATGAGGAAGAGAAGCAAAAGATCAGCAGCAGTCCTCCCCCACCGAAACCAGAGAACCTGGGAGTTCGCATCTGGATGGAGTTGCAGCGATCCATGAATCGCCCGTAGGTGAGATCACATGCAACACAGGGAGCATACGTCAAGCCGCAGGAGCCACTAAACTTTAACGGTTTCGGGTGCTCCCGAATCGCAGGTGCACAACACGATCGCTCTTGGACCCATAGTTATTGTAGATCTTGCTACTTCAATCACAGCTCTCACCGAGCTCAAGCAAGAGGTAACTCGTAAGGCTGCTTGATTATTACGGAAGAGGAATGACTCCTTCAAAATGGCCGCCGACTAATTCACGACGAACTAGTCTCGACCAGCCTCTCGAAACTTCTTCATCTCCCGACTCAATTTCGGGCCACAGTAACTCGTACTCGAATAGTGTGTCGAACAACCCCGTCACCATGCACTTTTTCCCCTTGAGCTTGCGAGAAGAGAAAAAGAATCCGTCATTCGAAATGCCGATTGACACTCAGCACGATCACAAACTTCAACTTTCAGTAGCGTGGGCCATGCGCGTTCTCGGGCTTCGGTGATCTGCAGTTCGTTCGAGAGATTGGAACCTAGGAGATGTAGGAAGCATCGATTGGGTGCTTCCGGACTTGATTTTGCCATCGCCTGGCGATTGCGTTTGCTTTTGCCAACATTCGGCTTCCTTCGCCCAAAAGCCGCTAACACTGCTTCACTCGGTTGTTCACAGGTGTCGGAGGGTTTTTGGTTAACTCGCCCTCGGAACTACTTGACGAAAACGAAAACCAAACTGAGCCAACTGGCAGTGGTGCACAGTGGTGTGGCAGTTTGTTCCTTTTGGATTACTTGTCTCGTGTTAATTTCTTGAAAACGTCAACGCAACTGACCAAAGCTGTCAAAAGAACTGCTGATGTACATTTATTATCGGTATGGAGCGCTCGACATTTTGCATTGATTGCCAATTCATTGAGTAAATTGCTCTTTAAAGGGTTAAGTATGGTATATGCGAAGTACTACATAGAAGTATTCGTCAACAGACTAAAAGTTTGATCTTCGGGAGTAATTAGACTACACAAGCTGGTATAATTCCATTCGACTGAATTCTGTTTCGAAAGCACCTCACTTACTTGACTACGTAGCATTCATTTATATGAAGGCAAAAAGCAAAACAGTGGCATGCTTGTGGAAAATGAAAAGCAAAATGTTATCTTGGAAATCACTCTATCAGAATACGAATCTGAAAAAAAAATACCGAATGAAATCGAACAAAGTGTTGTTAGCTTGGTGACAGTTTTTACTGTTCTCTTGAACGACAACCAGTGACCGACAATAGAGCTGCGTCGCAATCGTAATGTTCGCGATCATCCAATCTGCAAAATGGTGGTGATTATGGGCAAAAGCGTCATTTGTTCGCTAGTTTTGTTTACGAACATTCTTGGTCACAAACAAATTAAATCCATACAACGAGGATTAGTGTGTTGTTCACCGGATCAAGTCTCTGAACTGCTTGCAGTGATGGTTCAGAAAAAACAAAAAAAATGGATCCGTCCTGCTACGTCTGAGATCACAATCCAATTTACATTCTACTCCTCCGAACACCAGCAACAACTCATTCAAGACTAACATGCCGCGCATCGTGATCGTCGGAGGTGGCCCAGCAGGCATCAATACAGCGCAGGCGCTAGCCACGAATCTGACCGCGGCCGATAAAACTGAAGTGGTTGTGCTCGAGAAGAATGCCAATTTCTACCACGTCATTGGTGCCCCACGAGCGTACGTCGACGCAGAATTCACCAACAAGATGTTCATCCCGTACGACAACGCTTTCCCAAAGCACGCCGCCAAGTTCGTTCGCATTGTACGCGGAATCGCCATTCAGATTTCGGCTGACACGAACGAGGTGTTTTACCAAGCAATTGACACCAACGACAGGAAGAGCGCGTCGACGCAGAGTCTGCAGTTCAACTACTTGGTGTTGGCAATGGGGAGCACTTACACTGTGCCCATCAAGCCAGATGAACGTGACTACGCTCGATCGGCCACCGAGTCCAAGCTAAGAGAAGTGCGAAGGCACATCGAGAAGGCGAACGACATTGTTGTCGTGGGTGGGGGCTCGGTCGGTTGTGAAGTGGCCGCTGAGATCAAGGCGAAGCACCCTAGCAAGTCGGTCACCATCGTCGACGGCAACAACAGACTGATCGCAGGCAGCAACCTTCGTGACAAGTTCTACATGAAATTGAACCAGTCACTGCATGAACTCGGTGTCAGCGTCATTCTAGGTGAGCGGTTGTCCGAAAGACTAACCGGCAATGGCTTTGAAAAGCGCACACTGCGAACGAACCAAGGCACGGTGATCGAGTCGGACATCCAACTCCTCTGTGGTGGTTTTCACCCTGTTGCAGCGTTGGTAGAGGACATCGACCCATCGCTAGTTACCGAACGAGGGTCTGTCCGAGTGAACAAACAACTTCAGCTGGAAGATTACAGGTACGGGAACATCTTTGCTCTGGGTGACGTGTGCAACCACCCGTCCCCAAAGATGGCGTTCACTGCTGGGGAACAGGGCAAGTTTCTGGCTGGTGAGTTGATCGCGGTGATTCGCAAGAAACAACCAGGCTTCAACAACCCGTTTGTTGGCACGACGACGGAGGCAATGATCTTGCCGCTGGGTCCGAGTGGAGGAGTTTCCCAGCTGCCGGTGTTCGGGGGTCTAGTTCTCGGGAATTGGACTACAAAGAACTTGAAGTCGAAGGACTACTTTGCTGGCCGCACGTGGGCTAGCATCGGAGCCACGGTCCCGAACTAGCAGAGTGAGGTCGACAGGCAATGCACTACATGTAGCGTTTTCAAGCTGCAGCTAGGAGAAATAACGAATATGTTGTAAGCTTTTTGCTATGACTGGCATTTTTCGGGTCAACCTCGATAGCAGACACAGAACGGTATCCGGAATAACATTTCCAGTGATAGTGCATTGTTTTCAGATTTTGTTCAAGAAGAAAAACGTTAGCAAGAAGGTTTTGCATCTTGTGTTGCTCAAATATATTCAAATGAATTTCGCTTGTGTAGGCATATTCCATACCGAAATGCAGTAAACTCGTTACCACGCTAGCCACCGTGTGAGGCATCGCTCTTCACCGGGAATTTCACGTCGAGCGAGTGTCTTGATCCCCTCGGTATACAAGCATGACAGAATTCCCGTGCCACAGCCGATCAGCCAGGGTACGAAGTCAACGGTAGCCGTCCCAAAGAACGACTGAATACCGGGGACGTACACAACCATAATGACGATGAATATCTCGGCTGCAGCCCCGTACAAGGTGACGGTATTGTTCAGCACTCCGGCCTTGATCACGGATGTGCGTCGGGTCTTCACTACCCAGATGTGGAAAAACTGGCACACAACAAGCGCAATATACCACGACCCGCACGCCTGCTCCAGTAGATGCATTTGCTCACTCTCACCAAAGCATTTGCCTTCTGAAGTGCAGAATACATCGGCGTCAGTCTCCCAGTGATTGTCGGCGCTCATGAACAGATCCGAGAAGGAAACGTCATGACGCCAGAAGACTGTTCCATAAGCAATCAGGCAACCAGCAGCATTGATCATCCCAGCGACAGCGTACGCGTAAATCAAAAGAGACTTCGACATCAGTCGATCCTTCTTCAGGTTGCGTGGCGGGCGCTCCATAATGTCGTTCTCTGGTCCCTCGTACGCGATCGAGATTGCAGGACCAAGCTCCGTGCCCAAATCGATGCTCAGAATTTGTAGCGATGTCATACCCGCTGGCATTCCCAGCGCCAGGTTGATTGCTACCGGCATAATTTCCGGCCACAGGTGTGTCAGCGTGTACGCGATTGTCTTCTTCAGGTTGTCGAAAATCACTCGGCCTTGCTCCACGCCGCGCACAATTGAGGAGAAGTTATCGTCCATGAGAATGATGTCTGCAGCTTGTCGGGCTACGTCACTACCGTTCATACCCATTGCAACGCCCACATCCGCCTGCTTCAGCGCTGGAGCATCGTTCACGCCGTCTCCAGTGACACCGACACATTCACCAAGATCCTGACTGGCCTTCACGATCTGAAGTTTGTGTTGAGGTGTTGTCCGAGCAAACACGACGGCTTTCAAGCGCAGGATCGACTTGAGGTCATCATCCGACAGGGAGTTAATAACGCCACCATGCACGACTGCGCCATCATACATGTCCAGATTAGCGGGTACCTCACAGGTTTCATACGGTGTCAACAATTCCAACACGTGGCTGTAGTCGTTAAGAAGCCCAATTTCCGCTGCGATGGCCCTGGCTGTCAACGGGTGATCCCCCGTGACCATGAACACTTTGATCCCAGCATCTCTGCATCTCGCGATGGCGTCCGGGACATCATCTCGAGGGGGATCCATGATCGCGACCATGCCCACAAAGCACAAATCCTCGGATGGAAAATTGCTTTCTTCAGTTGAGAACGCTGCGCTTGGTGCGTCAAAACGTCGAGTTGCCATTGCCAAAACCCGCCGGCCCTTGCTTCCGAAGAGTTCATAAGCCTCCGTAAATTCACGTACCAACTCATCATCAATCGGTACTTGTTCACCTGTTGCAGTCAGAATTGTATTGCAGCGTTTGATAATGACTTCCGGTGCCCCCTTCATGAAGACATCGAAGCTGCGTTGCGTAGATTTCTCATGTGGGGCAGGTACAATCACCAGTTGCCACTTGTTAGTCGAGTTGAACGGAATTTCAAACACCAGCGGGTACTCGTCACGGGTAATATCCGACGAGTAGTTTAAGTCTGCGAAGCGAAGTAGTGCGATGTCGGACGGGTTGCCCGTGTATTGGCGCTTGGCCACCACTTTGGGCTGCTCGTGCACCGACACATGACTTTGGAAGCTAAGGTGGGAGTGGCTGAAAGAGCTGCGAGCACCAGTTTGTTGGACGGAGCCGGTCATTTTCTCTTCCTTGGTGGCAAGCACTCCGTCAGTGGTTGGGCTGCTGTTATCTACCGCAGTGAAATCGGGGGCTGCACGGTTGCAAAGCGCAGCTCCTCGAACCAGCACCGCCTTCGGAGTCATGCCGGTCAAGTAGTCGGTTTTGTCGTCTAGCTCGATCACTACGCGGTCACCGAACGGCTGAGGCGCGAACTCCCGACCAGTCCAAATGTCTGTCACAGTCATGACATTCTTCGTTAGCGTGCCGGTCTTGTCCGTCGCGATCAAAGAAATTGACCCCATCGTCTCCACACAATCCAACCTCTTCACAAACACATTGCGAGCTGCCATTCGACTCGCAGTGATCGTCAACAGCGACGTTACGGTGGCAGGTAGGCCCTGAGGAACATTCGCCACAATGATGACCAAGAAGCCGTTGACGAAGGTCGAGATCACATCTTCACCTCCTTTGCGAATGACTCCGGTCGCAAACAGCGTACCAGCCATCACTACTGCAAGTACGCTGATGAAGCGGACGAACGCCTTCACTTCACGTTGCATGTTTGTCTCTCGCGTGGCTGTTGACGTCGCGAGTTCGGCGATTCGACCGATCACAGTCTTATCTCCAATTGCCAACACCAGGCCCAACGCAGAGCCATCAAAGCAGAGAGAACCGTTGAACACGACGCTCTTGCATTCCAAATGGGCCACCGAGTCTTCTTGGGCGTCCGATGTGATATCGATCAGCTCGGACTCACCCGTCAAGGACGAGTTCTCGACTTTCAGATTGTTGCACAGTAGAATCCGAAGGTCAGCTGGCACTTTGTCTCCGTTACGCACCCACACCAAGTCACCAACCACGAGCTCTTCGGCAGGGATCGTTTGACTTGCTCCATCACGCACCACCGTGCACTGTTGTGGGAGCATGTTCTTGAACGAATCCATCACCTTACTCGTTGACCGCGCTTGCATGAACGTGATGGTGCAGGTGATTATCACGATGGCGAACAGCACGAGTGCCAAGTACAGGTTCAAGGTCGTTGACGTGTCGATGAAGTACGCGACGAGACTCAACAAACCCGCAACCGACAGCAGGATCATGAACATGTCGAGGAACTGCTGCAGGAACAGGATGCAGTCGGGGACGGTCTTCGGTGGCGACAGGCGATTGAACCCGCACACCTTGCGCGATTCCTCCACGTCGGCCGAGCTGAGGCCTTGACTCTGCTCGAGATTGGGCATCGTGATACGACTACGAGGCACTCGCGATGGAAGGTCTTCAACTTGGACGTAGGCTTCCCAGTACCGTTCATCGTCACCGTCTCGAGTGCCAACTCCAGACTTCGGAGTCACGGGCATGGCCTTGAACTCGGTTTGCTTCGGACCCGTCATGGGGGACTCCGGAGACATTGTAGTGATGAAGAGCGGAGATGTTGGTAGTTGGTAGGTACTTGAGGGGGGGGGGCTTGAGGGAACCGAGGCGAATTGGAAAATGAACTTCCCAAACGAAACCCAACGCGCAGTTTGGTAGAAGATAGAGGAGTTTTCGGCTGAGTGGACGGGGGCAAGCGCCACGAAGCGAGTGCAATGAGAGAGCCCAGTCGCCAGGTCTGCGTCGTACGGCGCTGTCCCTATATCTTGGTGCTACTATGAGTGCATTCGTACGGCGCTGTACGCTGGAATCCCAGCGGACAAAATGGAGGTGACGGGTGGTTTTCCCCTCCCCAGTTTAACTGACAGCAAGTGAGTTTCTTGCAGCGGGTGGTGCCGAAGTTGAACGAGTTTTCATTGGGGACCCCGGAAAAAAGGCAACTTCGACATGTAACAACGTCCAGGCCACCTCATGATTATTATGCAGAGCACCGACGCAAAATGGTGTGTTGAACGCGGCTCGCAATTAGCCGCAGTTTTACTATGGAGACAAAACCTGGCATATCTTATATTTGAACCCAATAACTCTTTCACATAGCAAAGTCGATAGCAACGAAAATACAAGGGTATTCGAAGAGCTAGGCGATGCAGCGTCTATGCGCGTCAGACGTGTCGCACGGGAGGGATGACCCGTCCGGGAACTTTGACCAAACGCGAACTGAACCGCGGGATGGGCGAGGTGCTAGTATGAATACTTTCTTGTCCGGCTGTAACACGGATGTACAAACTGTTCTGCGCTGGTATTATCAGATCGATCCAAAATGGTGCTGACGCTAGCGACCTTCGTCGTGCACCACAAGGCGCCCCACCGCGCCCCCGACGTCGTGCCCAGCATCATCGCAGACTTCCTCATCATCGACTTGTCTCTAGCACAAGCGTGCGAATGGACCCACGTCGGATCGGTTGCTCTGTTGGATTTGGTGTGGATGAGAAGTCTACGCGACTGTGGCAACAGCAAATGGAGCGTTGCAAAGCTGCTCCAGAGCGAACCGCATTACTACCAATGGGAATTCTCGCAGGCTTTAGTGCATGCAGTTGCCCGGGATGATTTTGTGGTGGTGCAGTGGCTATTGACCCACTTTTCATGGTGTCCAGTCACTCGCAATGTGGTGGAGGAAGCAGCTCGAAGAGGCAAATTGTGGGTGCTGCAATTGCTGGAAGGGGATAAAACTCACGGAGGGGTCGAGTGGAGTAAAAGCAGTGTGGAGGAAGCGGCGAAAGCTGGGGATTGGGAGCTGGTGCGCTGGCTGCTCAAACGGTGTGCGTTGACGAGGGAAGAAAGACGAGAAAACTACTTTGTGGCGCATTGTGCTTTCGAACAGAATAATCTGGCGGAAATGAGGTGGGCACTTGCCAACGGGTTTCGAATGAGGAGTATTTTACCATTAAACTGCTCCGAAGTCGAGTGGCAAGGTCGGGCTGAGTGTATACGCTACCTACTGGAAGAGGGCGATGTTCTGGTGGAAAATCATGGCGGGGTTGCTGTTTGTCGAGCCGCGGGATTTGGTGATTTGGATCTTATCAAGTGGCTCGCGGCCAGTTGCGGAGAGAGAATTGATATGGAATACTGGGTTCATGCCTTAGACTACGGAAGCGAGGGTGGACACCTCGCTGTCGTGGAGTGGATACTGTTTAATATTAATGGAGTCGTTCGAACTAAAGGACCAGCAGCAGCAATGTTTGCAGCTGCAGAATACGGGAGACTTGATATCGTACAGTGGCTATACAATAGGTATACCAGCAAACGCAACGTTGAACTCTTCCAAGACATTGACCTTCCTGATGATTCAACAGAAAGTGGGGAGATTTTTTGCGACGATGACCTCTTTCCCAGAACTGCAATGGATGCAGCAGCGAGAAATGGGCATTTAACAGTGCTTCAGTTTTTGGGCACCATCAAACCAGTGCCACAGAGCGAGCGAAGCAAACGAGCAGATAACTTCGCGTTAAAACGCATTCCACACCGCCAATCCAATCGCAGCCTCCGTTGCACAGATTTCGCTATGAACGCTGCAGCTGCCTTCGGTCATTTGGATGTTGTTAAATGGCTTCAGTCGAATCGTTTCGAGGGGTGTACAACAACGGCGATGAATCGTGCTGCTGCTAACGGGCATTTTGAGGTTGTAGAATGGCTTCATTTACACAGGGGCGAAGGATGTACGACCGCAGCCATGGACAACGTAGCATCCAAGCGCTTTCATTTGGCGTCATGTGACGGCAACTACGATGATGTATGCTGTCTAGACAAGACGCCTGAACCATTTTACGAAAAACAACTCGAAATGCTAAAGTGGCTGCAACAGCACCGCTCGGAAGGCTGCACAACAATCGCGATGGATGGAGCCGCAGCTAATGGAGACCTGAAAATGCTGGAGTGGCTGCGTGAAAACACAACTGCTGGATGCACAAGTAAAGCGATGATTTCTGCCGCCCGGTTGGGACGGATGGATATTATCCAGTGGCTACACTTGCATTTTCCGGCGACCTGGAAACCTAAGGCGATGGTAAAAGCCGCAAGTCACGGACACTTGGGAGTAGTCAAATGGCTACGCGGACAACACGCAGGCGAACCTGTGGGAAAAGCAATTGAAAAAGCTGCAGCCAAAGGACATTTGCGTATCGTGCAGTGGTTGCTGCCGCACTGCACAACTCTGAGACCGATAGCCTCGGCAATGGGGCATTCTGCAAGACACTTCGAAGTGATGCTGTTTCTCGATGCCCAGATAGCCGGGCGCTACATTGATTCTAGTACCGATTTAATTTTTATCCGAAGCGTTAGTCTTGCACCGCACGCAATCCGCACGTGGTTCAGCGAAAAGTACCCTCAACGTGCCGCAGGAACCATTAGTACTGTTCGATAAAAGTTTGTCACTGCAAAAAAACATTGTTGATGCAGTTTGGCTAAGTGTTTTTGTTTTCTACTTCTCATTCAAACTTACGTTGCACAACGTGTATAATCCTCATCCCGCAACTTAAGCTCCAGCTTCAATCGGTTCAATACATCCTGCTTGGGTAGAAAGATGCCACTGCCCTTGCAGCTCAAGAGCGTGACGCTGGCGCTCGAGACGCTGTCGAACAACG
>KV742071.1:9924-26442 GCA_000468175.2 Phytophthora cryptogea
GAAGACCAATAAATTTCAAGGAAAAAACAATTTGAACAGGCTGCTCCGCTGCCAACACCGCTGCAAGACAACGAAACAAGGCGCATGTGGTCGTGTTTATTTCTCTTTTCTAATACTACCGTCTCGATTTCGCTCTAGCCTGCATCGTACAAGGTCCAAGTTCATCGCTGCGCCAGGACAAGCTCGGTCGATGGATCGCGCGCTTCCAAATGGCGCTGGAGCCGCCAATACCAGTATGTTCACCTCGGTTGTTTCCATCGCGTCGCAGCCTAGAACGGAAACGGGCCAGCATTCTAGCCTCTGTCCGTCCGTCTACTGGGTCTTCTTCTCCCACTCCTCCATGCGCTCCTTGAGCTCGCGCGCGTGCATGCGGCGTCCGATGAGCTTGAGCACTTCGTCGATGAGAATCACCGGCAGTGAGAACGCCAGCACCACCAGCCACTCGTTGAAGTCCAGCGGGATCACGCTGAACGTGTCAGCCAGCACGTCCACGTACAGGATCAAGAAGTGCATGGCGAAGGACACCACCATGGCGATCATGAGGTACGGGTTCGACCAGGGCGGCATGGTAACCAGACTGCCGTCCTCCGACAGAGCGTTCAGGGCGTTGAACATTTCAATGGCCACCAGAACGGAAAGCGAGAGCGTCGACGCCGTCTTCTTGCCATCAGTGAAGTAGCGGCAAGGGTCCGACGAGAAGTCCATGCCATCGAAGTTGTTAACCGTGAAGTTCTCCCACTCGTGGCACTTGGTCCAGTGGGTCAGTTGGTCGTACGTGATCAGGGTGTGGCCGTCGCCCGAAGCCTCATAGTACATGTACCAGTAAGCGAACACGCCAACGCAGGCGAAGCCCACGTAAATGCCAACAACCATGTATCGGAAGAACGTCCAGCCGTTAATGAGAGCGTCGTCACTGCGACGAGGCGGCTTCTGCATGATGTCCGCATCAGGCGGGTTGAAACCAAGGGCCGTGGCCGGGGGTCCGTCAGTGACCAAGTTCACCCACAGAAGCTGCACGGGGATCAAACCTTCGGGAAGGCCAAGAGCAGCCGTGAAGAAAATCGCAGCCACCTCACCGATGTTCGACGAGATCAAATAGCGAATGAACGCTTGCATGTTGTTGTAGATGGCACGGCCCTCCTCGACAGCAGCCACAATCGTAGCAAAGTTGTCGTCAGCCAGCACCATGTCGGCGGCCTCTTTAGCCACCTCCGTGCCCGTGATTCCCATAGCAATACCGATATCAGCCTGCTTCAGGGCAGGAGCGTCATTCACACCGTCACCAGTCATAGCAGTAACCTCACCAAGCTGCTTCAGCATCTTAACAAGCTGCTGCTTGTGCTTGGGCTCAGTACGCGAGAAGACCATGCCATGACCATCCGAAAGGTACTCGTTACGCTTCTCGAGGGGAAGAGCAAAGAACTCAGCACCCGTGAACGAACGCGTAGAGAGGTCATCGCCATCCTTGAAGATGCCAATCTTGTGGCAGATACTCTCAGCTGTCAGCTTGTTGTCTCCAGTGATACAAATAACCCGGATGCCGGCGGTGTGGCACGTCTCAATCATAGGGCGAACTTCCGGGCGAGGGGGGTCCAACATGCTAGCCAAACCGATGAAGGTCAGGCCAGACTCGATCGCGGCGAAGTTCTCAGTACGCTCCAGCTGCTTGTGGGCAGGGTGGTGGCGGTCACCATCATACGAAGCGAGATCAGTAAGATCCTCTTTCTTCGCGAAAGCCAGACAACGAAGCGACTTGCGGGCCAAGCTAGACACCTGCGTCAGCAGCACTTGACGACCAGCTTCAGTAAGCGGCTTAACAGTGCCATCGCCCAGCTCGACGTGGGTGCATCGGTCAATGAGGCCCTCAGGGGCACCCTTCACAAGCAGAATGTTCTGGTTCGACGACGAGCGGGTAGCACGCTGCGACGAGGAGGCCTTGGCGCACAGCACCGACATCGACTTGCGGTCGCGGGAAAATTCGAGCACAGCCAACTTCTTGTTCTGCTCGTCCAGGTAGTTGTTGCAGAACTGAACTGCCTGTTCAGGGTTGGAAGCGCGGAGCGACTCTAGTTCGGCCTGCTTCGCACTGTCATGGGGGAAGCCAATCTTCTCCACAAGCACCTTCAGGGCAGCCTCCGTAGGCTCGCCAACACGGACGTACTTTCCGTCATGGAACTCGATGGCAGACTCGTTACACAGCGAGCACACAGTGGCGAGCGAGGACACCGCCTTGAACTGACCAAGCGGGGCTCCCTCAACCTTCCCGATGGGGGCGTACGTGTGTCCCTCGACATCGTATGTCACCAGCTCCGTCTCCGAATTGCCGAGGTGGGAGAACGTCACGCAGGACATCTCGTTAGTGGTGAGCGTGCCCGTCTTGTCCGAGCAAATCACCGTCGTGCAGCCAAGCGTCTCCACCGACGGCAGCTTACGCACGATCGCATTCTTCTTGGCCATCTTACGCGTGCCCAAAGCCAGGCACGTGGTGATCACGGCCGGCAGACCCTCCGGGATAGCGGCGACAGCAAGAGCCACAGCAATCTTGAAGTAGTAGATGCAGCCCTTGAACACCGAGCCGTAGATCGGGTCGAAAAAGTTCTTGTAGTTGATCACCCACACCACGATACAAATGATGGCAATGACCTTGGACAGCAGCTCGCCGAACTCGTCCAGCTTCTTGGTGAGCGGCGTGTCCTCCTCCTCCTTCGAGGCGTCCTGCACGGACTGCTGAATCTTGCCGATCTCCGTCTTCATGCCTATCTGGGTCACGACGCCGTTGCCCAGGCCATTCACCACCACCGTGGCGGCGAACAGCATGTTGGTCTTGGCCTGGATGATGTTCTCCGTGCCCTTGGGCAGCGCGTCGATCTCCTTGTTCACCGACGTGGACTCGCCCGTCATCTGGGCCTGCTCCACGCGGATGGCGGTCGTCTTCATGGACAGCAGGCGCAGGTCCGCCGGCACCTTGTCGCCCACGCGGATCTCCACCACGTCACCAGGCACGAGCTCCCTGGCCGGGAGCGTCACCATCTCTCCGTCGCGCATGACGCGCGCGTTCTCGGGCTGCAGGTCCTTGAGCGCCTCGAGCGCCGCTTCGGCGTTCGACTCCTGCCACACGCCCACAATTGCGTTCAGCACGAGGATCACGAGGATCACGAGCGGCTCTACGAAGGCGCCGATGCCTTCCTCGCCGCCGTCCTCGAAGATGGCCAGGGCGAAGGACACCACGGCGGCGCCCAGCAGGATCTTGACCAGCGCGTCGTCGAACTGCTCCAGCACGAGCTTCCACAGAGGCGTGCCCTCCTCCTTGTCCAGCTCGTTGTAGCCGTGTTGCGCGCGCAGTGTCTCCACTTGGGCCGAGGTCAGGCCCTGGTCCTCCGTCACGCCAAAGTGCTTGAGCACCGCCTCGGGCGTCTCCAGCTCATAGCGAAAGCCGTCGTCTGCCATGTCGTTCTCCCTCTGCTGCGTCCCGGGAACCAAACTAAACTGGTGCCGCGTGGCAGCAAGGCGCAAGATTCGGGGGAAGCCCTCGAGAAGTCGCTGATCGGATTGGAGAGGGGAGAAAGCAAAAGTGCCAAAACGCGGTGCACTGTCGGATGGTCGCGACTAATATGACTTGCAATTTGTATGACGGGAGCACCGGGTTTTGGTATTCCCTTGTGACGGGTCTAACAAAGCATGGGAAAGAGGACGGCTCGATGGGGTGTCGCGCGGGCAATGCGCAGGTGGCGGCGTGGGTTAATCTTGGTTAGAACCGCTACCATACGACGCGGCTGCGTGTCAGCCGTGATGGCATCGGAAGAGCAATTGGACAGAGTCGTATCGTGCCCGGACAAGGTATGTTATCGCTGTTGCGCGCTTTGAATGGAGTTCCAATTGCAGTTGCTCTGAGTGGCAGGACACCGGTACATGTATTATAGTCGTCGCTTCACCAGTCGCAGCTAGAAGTAGTGCACATTGGTTCATTAGTAGAGCAGAACCAATTGAGACGATGGAGTCACCTTGCATGGAACCGCTGCATTTAATAGCCGATGGAATGCTTGGGAAATTGAGCTCCGCCGGGCGTCACCTTTATGCTGTTCGACGTACAAAGCCCCTATCCAAATCAAGTTTGTGATAGTTTGGGTCGTCGGTGTGAGGAAGCCAAGGTGAAATGCCCGAAATCTCCTACAGCACACCACACAAACCTCATTGAATTCGTCACGAGTGCATTCTTCGAGCCCAGCAGGAAATTGAGGAGCTTAACCCTAATGAGCATGCAATCGGTTCCTCCCTGAGCAGTATGGCACAATAGGATGTTCTCCATCAGCCACACGTTGCGTCAAAATTGGGGTGGCAACGTGCAGGTCACTCACTACCAGTGTACCCATCTTGCAAGTTGAAGTGTTTCGTCCTATTCTCTTCTGTAGTTTCCACATGCCATATCCGAGGTTTTCAGTTGGCTTGCCCCAGAACATCCATCACTCTTCATTCCGCATCCGCCATGGACGCCGCTCTGTGGGAACACCAGCGCGAGATCGCGGCCGTGGCGCGCCATCGCAGCGTCCTGGTGAGCAGCGCGCAGTCCGTGGGCAAGACGTTCGTGAGCTGCGCGCTGCTGTGCGAAGCCGCCGCCGCCAGTCCGCAGCAGCACGCGCTGGCGGTGGCCGCGTCGCCCGTCGGCCGCTCCGCCATGCAGACGCAGCTCGCGAGACTCTGCGGCCTCCGCGTACTTAGCAGCGACGAAGATTCGTCATCAAATTCTCCGACAAACTGCAACATGAAAGGCAACAAGTGGCTGGAGGATCCGGAGTTCGCACGCAGTCAACTGCAAGAGGCTCGCGGCCACATCGCGCTCTTGTCCCCGTTAATTCTGCAGGAAACGCTGCGTAAACGGCTCTTGGAACTGAGTCAAGTGCAGCTTTTGGTGGTGGAGGACTGGGACGTGGTGCACGCCGAGTTGCCGTCCTTCTTCAAGCTGCTGACGAGCCTCATGGACGAGATGCCGAGCGCCGACACGCTCCGGATCTTTGCCACGTCTAGGCTGCCGGCGTCTAAAATGGACTGGGACCCGGTCACAAATCCGCTGTTGAAGCACATTAATGTGTTTAATATGCTGCCGGTGCTCTCGACTACGTCCATGGAGCCGAGTTTCCCGCCTGTGCACTGTGAGGTGTTTGAGAAGGCGACGAGGAGTGGGGAAGAGGACGTGAGTGTGAGAGACTTTTTGTTGGGGGCTAATAGCAAGAAAGTGGACTTGGTGCACGTGTTTCGACTGGAACTGGAGCTCGGAAACTCGGCTGCAGTGTACGATGAACGCAAGAAGCAGGATAAGGTGAATCGGTTCATTCAAGATGCAGAAGCTGTCGAAGCGCACTTGGGCCGCTGGTGTCTGTGGAAATTTGTGGAACTGGAACTACAAGCCAACTTGCAGGCTTGCATTGTTGACGATCCAGAAAATGTGAACAACAGGCGGAAACGAAAACAGCAGGGCGACTCTCCAGAGACTGATGACCCCATGAATGGAGAAAGCGTGGGTAGCGACTCAGATAATGAGCCGGAAGATGGAGAAGTGTCTGGTGTAGATGAAAGCATTGATATTATGGATGTGAGCAGTATAGGGGACAACCCTGAGAAAGAAGATGGTACACCACAAAAGTCAAAGACGGACCTCCTGATTGCCAGGTTCATTGGACCCGATGTCGAGGTAGACGAAAGCACTAGGCATAAAATCCGGCCTATTGTCAAAGTCTTAGCGTGGTTATCGGTCCAATCCAGTCTTTGCGGGACTCAGAAAGCTTCACCACGATTATTGAAGACCGCCGAGGTTGTACGGAATCGCTTTAGCAACTCCCCAGGAGAAAAGCTGATCCGTGCATGGGTATTCCTTGAAAGACGTTGTCACTGTCGCGTTGTTGCTGAGTACTTGACTGCAGCACTGGTAGATCTGAGCTTGCCCCCGAGTTGCTGCATGCTTGGCACAAGTAATGCGCGTATATCTGGAGCGTTACGGTTTTCCTCATTTTTGAAGGTGATGCGAATGTTCACAAGCTTCAAAACCAAGATCATGGTCACAACGTCTATTTCAAAGAGTTCACATAAATTGCGTATGGCCCCGCCACCTTGCGATCTCGTTGTTATCATGGATGAGTTGCTGGAGCCCAATAAACTTTATGAATTTGGGAAACGGGCTGATGTCACAAAGGGCTTCATCAAGTATATTACAGAAGACACTGTACTGGCCCGAAAGAAATTCGACGGCCTTGTCCGTAAAATGCAGGAGTACATTCGTCTTGAACAAGAAAACAATCGCATCCACCCCAGAGCGGCGCAGTCAACGGTGAACCCAAGTGAGAGCAACAACCTACAGATGCATTTACCCACGTTATCAGATGCTACACCAGACTTGCCCAGCTCGACTTTGGCTGCTTTGCAAGCAGAAAGCCGGATGTCAGTTATTCCGAAGCGAGTACAACCCGTAGTGAATCCGTACGAGATCATTCATCGCGATACAGGTGCAATTCTGAACGTGGCGAATAGCGTGTCTTGTTTGAGCAAATTTTGTGACACCCTTCCTGGGTTGGATACCTATGACCGTCGCCCGCAGTACATCGTGAAGCGAATATCTATCACAAAGCACATGGCACCGTCACTAAAGAGAGCGAAAAAGAAAGTGTTGAAGTACAATGCAAAGCTGATGGATAAAATCGATGTTCTGAAAGCTGAAGCAGAGCAGCGAGCAAATGCCCAGGATGGAGGAAATGGTGATAGTGGACAACCGGCTACTGCGACGATAAGTCCCGTCACTGTTGAAGATAGTAGATTCAATTATTCAGCGACGCTGAAACTTCCTGGGGCTCTAGGTATAAAGAGACAGCTTCATTCTCAACAAGTGGAGACGCAAGCCGAAGCGAAAGGCATCGTTGCATTCAAGGCATGCCAAGAACTGGCGAAAAAAGGACTCCTTGATCGGCACTTCCGTTCCAAACTTCTGGATGATCAAGTGTCTACCATTCACGGGGAAGATGCGGCAAGGGTTAACATTGCTGACAGCGATAACCTAAATACTGATGATACGGTTGTCATCGGCGAGAACGGCAAATGCCCAGAAGCCCACCCCCACTTAACTGATCTATCGACTCAATCATCGTATGATTTACCGCCGGTAAGTGCAGAGGAATTGAGCTTACGAACGATTCGAAGTCTGACACAAGAGGCTGCCAACAGCAGCGAGGAAGGCGAGGAGTGGTCAACAACAATGTGCTTCTATGGTCTCAGTGGCGCGCGTTACGCCATCCTGGCGACTAACGAGTTGTATACTGGAAACACAAATACTGGTTGGAGGTATGACTTTGCAACGAGTGGTGTTATGACCCCAGAAATCCAGCCAATTACCCTGGCAAAGCGACCGCTAAAGCTCAGTCTAACGAAGCAAGAGCTCCACGACGTGCTGCACTTTCACTTAATTATTATGCGTCTGACGTGTATGGGCGTACAAGACGCCGTGCGGGATGTGGACATAGCGAGTGATGACGTATGGAACGAGTTTTCGGAGCAAAATGACAAGGGTTATCTGGTTGTACCCAGTTTGCTGGACGAAACGAAGCAACCTCCAGCGCTTGTACTTGACTGGAATTACGTTCGTGAGATTATTGGGAAGCCCCTTCTTGAGCCGCTGTGGCCACTCCCTACAACAGGGGCTACTGAAAATGCCGCTGATGCAGTCGATGAGTGGATATGTGTGCCAACGTATCGTCTTAACGTTAGCTACGTAGTTCAGGCTCTTACCGATCAAATAGTGGATGACATTCGCAAGGAGTACTTAGCAGACGACAAAGCGTGGGCGGCACACTTGAAAAAGGGGAAGTCGACTCCAGGAAATCCAATCCTGGGCCGGTGGCATTCTCGCCAGCAGCTTGAAGAAGCCGAGGCAGATCAACCGCTGGTTTATGGCATCCAAGTACCTCCAATCGTCCCTATCATTCGGAGGGTCATGCAGCGCAACCACGACGAAGGAAGCATTGCGCAGTACAGAAGCAAGTTTAATGAGCGCCTACTGATTCCGCAGTACACATCACGTCTGCGGCTAACGAAGAGCCGTTTTTTCGATGCGATGGGATTGATCCCATTTCTCTATGAGTTTGAACGGAAATGCCAAATTTCACATCTAATGGGGAAGATTGGACTGGAGCTCGACATGTCGTTGCTGGACGACGCGACTACAAAACCTGCATATGAACGTCTAGAGATCCTCGGGGACACATTTTTGAAGCTCGAGACCTCATGGTACATGTACGAACAGCGAAAAGATATCTCTCAAGAAGGTGAACTGACGCAGCTTCGCCGTGACATTATCCGTAACGACAGACTAAACCAGTTCGCACTCGCAGCACGCCTACACCACTATATTTTGTATCCAGCAGAGGTGGAGCAACACCCTTTTCAGTGTTGGAAGCCGTCGTGTATGGGCAAGACGCCCGATCCAGTGGTAGCTCCAGCCAAGTGGATTGCTGATGTTTTAGAGGCGATTACAGGGGCATATCTTGTTGGTCAGGGCGAAAAGGGTGCTCGGTACTTCCTCAAGTGGATTGGCGTGAGTGTCCTAGAGCACCCAACTACCAACTTTGCAAGGCCATTTTACCCGGACTGTTTCCCTATTGAGCTTTATGAAGCAGCAATGACATCGCGCGGTGGAGTCCAGCACCCGCTTAGCCTCAATTTTAAGGTACCTCAATTTGAAGACCTCCCAAAGCGTCTTATGCTTCTTCAGAAGCGACTGAAGTACACGTTTCGCAACAAGCGCCTGCTTTTGGAGGCAGTGACGCACCCGTCGGTGGGTCAGCTAGTTCTACACATCGATCAAATGGATGCTAGCAGTGCTGATGGAGATGCTGGAGATGGAGACATCGAGGTTATGTCGCGGTCTCAAAAGAAAAAGAAGACGGTTTGGAAGGGTGACTATGAACGGTTAGAGTACTTGGGCGATGCTTTGATTGAGTATCTAACGCTGTCATACGCGTTTTTGAAGTACGACAAGTGGCTTCCAGGATCGCTCTCGCAGTGGAAGAGCGCTACGGTGTCAAACGATGCACTGGGCAAAACTGCGCTGGCATGCTTTGGTGTAGACGAATGCATTTTTGCTGGGACCGTTCGTATTGACCGTGAGACGATGGAGCGCGTTGCCAATATTGAGCGAAAGTATGTGCATACTGAAGCGAGTACGGGATTGAGCCCGGCATTTGAAGCTGTTGGGGTTTCCAGGAGGAAGAACAAGGCTGCCCCCACTGGTGCAACTAACCACACGCTACCCAAGATGTTCGCCGATGTTTTCGAAGCACTCGTGGCTGCGGTTTTCTTAGACTCAGGACGGGACCTCCAGCTTATCCGCGATGTGTTCATGGGTCCGCTGCTCGAAACAGTTGGCCAAGACGCCTACGCATACGTATGCCATGAAAGCGGGCTGACTATGGACAACGCTAGTGACGAGCTGATGGAAGACTTGATGTTTTCGAGTGATGAAGAGGACTGATAGCAGTAATTGCCATTACAAGCTCCTTCGCAAATCATATAGATGGTCTAGTTGATTATTACTCGCTTGCTGCTGCCTTCACCTGCGCCTTTATCTCTTCAGTTTTATCTTGAAAATGTAGGAATACAAAGTGTCCGAAGGCAACGACTAGAGCAAATGCTTCGATATGTGCAGCAGCCTCACAGAGTGAGCGCAATGCTGGAGAAGACGCACTCATGGCACTAACCCCTGCAGCAGCGAAGAAGAGAGTGCCGAGGGCGAGATTCTTCGAGCCCAGATACGCTGGGACTCGCTTCCACTTGGCTGGCCACGGGTCGCAGAAGTACACTTGGTATGCCCGACCAAGGATCACATTGGTGATGCACACGGAGCCGTATCGAGCGATGAAGAGCGCGTTAAGAAACGACGCTGTCACTTCGTTCCGCGTATCGTGTAACGCGAAAGCTTTCGTCCGTGGAGCTGCTGGTTGTGCAGCGTCAGCTGAAGAGCGAAATGGCGTCAATATCTCGTGCAAACACGTGTGCGTCATCTTCCAGCAGATAAAGCTAAGGATACAGAGACACAAGGTTGGGATGGTCCGGTTCTTGGACAGTACTCGCCGCCGATACAAGAAGAGCACCAGTCCAATCTGCAGTCCGAGCTTGCAGAGGTGCATGAACATCTCGTTAGATGCAGCTGTTGCGACCTGCTCCGCAAAGCTTAGTTCTTGTTTTGCGCTAGTCGAGGCGTGAGTTTGCAGCCGCGCCTGTGTCAATAGTTGTGCGAGCACGAGCAGATCTTCACGCGAGTTCAAACTCTCGAGCCATCGCAACACGTTGCTGAACCCGCGACGGGTCTGGAAGGACGACGACGGGAAGGCCGAGTGCTTGAGCTGGTGGAACTCGAGCGGCGGGACGTCCAGCACCGCATACAGAAACCCACATCCACCCACCACCGTCATAAGCAGCAGCGGGAGGCGATACCTGCTCCTCAAAGCTTGCAGCGTCTCCATTCTCCACTTGAGTCGGGCGTTGTTGCGCACGAAGGGACGCGAATTTTCACCTTTCAACTTCAACATGTTCGTACTTAGTGCGAAAGTTGCGGGTTTTGGCAAATGTCAAGTTTCATGTTACGCTAGACTGGCCCTCCCTCCGACGGACAGAGATGCTCGACGTGCGGGTGCAGGAGCTCGGGCGGGGCGAGCTGGACGCGAAGGCGCTCGCCCGCCTGCAGCGCGTGGTGGGCCGCAGCGCCTTTGTGGCCATCGACACGGAGATGGGCGGCATCTCGTGCCACGAGTGCGTCTAGTAGGCCGCTCCTTCCTTCCCCTCTGCTTGGTCTCTAACGTTGTGTGGCTCTGTATAGCACGCCACGTCCCAGCGTCATGGACTCCATTGACGAGCGCTACGCCCAGTACCGAGAGAGCGCCAAGCAGTTCCCGCTCGTGCAGTTCGGACTTAGTGTCTTCACTTGGGACCACGAAGCGAAAGTTTTCAAGGTCGAGACGTACCAGTTCCCGCTCTTCCCAGTGTTCCATGAGAAGGTCTTTGGCTTCAGCCATAGCAGTACAGTGAGTCCTGGTAATGGAGCAGCTGCAGGAGCCTCGGCGTGTCCGGACAGGAGGTTCCTCGTTCAAACCAAGTGTCTGCAGTACATTCGAGCCCACGGGTTCGACCTCAATGCCTGGATCGACCGCGGCATTGGACACTTGTCGCACCATGAACAGCAACAGGAGCCGTGCAAGTCGGCGCTCGAGAAGTCGGCTAGACCCGAGATCTTGAGGAAGTTTGATCCCGAGACGCCCGCACTTATTACGGACGAGACACAGGCGTTTTTGGATCAGTTGATGGGGAAATTGAAACAGAGACTTGCTGCGTTTGATGAGAGAGGGAGAGAGGCAGACAGAGGGGGCATGCAGGATAATGGGACGAGACGCCGTGGACGACGTGGAGGCAAGAAAAACAAGAAGAAGAACAATGGACGGAACAAGCGCCGAGGAGATACCAGAGACCGCGACCGTCCGACGCCGCCCGGAAGCACGACCAGTAGCAATTTGAGTGGGAAAGAGGAGCCGCTGGATCAATCGGGGCCACAGGTCGAAGAAGAACTGGAGAATGGGATTAAGGAGGAAGATATTGAGGAGGAGGAGGCTGTCGATGAAGAGGAGAAGGCGCAGCAAGATCAAGAGTCCGAGGTGGTGGAAGAGTATCCGCAGCAGGCTGATGACGAGGATCTCGAGCCGGACGACGATGCTGTTGACGCTATGAAGCGGTTCCTGTTGACACCGGTGCTAGCCGACCCAACGTACGGGCCGTGCGGTGCGTACGTTACGGAGCCACTTGCACCCTTCCGACGTCATGCGTTAGTGCAATATCTGCGCAAGGTTATCCCCGATACTTTGGCGCTGGATTGCAAAGTGGACAATGTGGACGACGAGGATGTCGTACGCAACCCTTGGAGACGCCGTGTTCGGATTGTAGCCACACGCTCCAAATGCCAAAGGCAAGCACTGTTGCTAGCTGATCAGCAACTTGCTGACGACGAGATGCGTGAGCGAAACCTCAGTCTGATTGGCTTTACGGCTGTATTGGATGCCATCGTGGCCGCCCGGAAGCCGATCGTGGGGCACAACATGCTTCTCGACCTCATGCAGTGTTTCGAGAAGTTCCACGGACCACTACCAGATCGCTGTTCCGAGTTCCAGCGCGAACTGCATGCATGGCTTGGCTCAGGCGGCGGTGTTTTTGATACGAAGACCCTTGTCGACCACGCCATGCAGAATGTGGACTCGTTTGCTACGCACTTGGCGCACACTGCACTTGAAAACTGCTTCGAGGTGCTTTCGAAGCACCCGTTCTACGGACCTGAAGTTCAGAGTACGCAAGCGAGCGTGCGAGGAGTTGAAGCAACACGCGAGTACGGAGGCGAACCGATGCTCTCATCCCAAACCCCTCTGCAGGCGCATCAAGCGGGCTACGACGCTTTCATGACGGGATACGTATTCCTTCGTGTATGCTCGGGTCTTGGTGTGTCCAATGAATGTATCGCTTCATTGGGGACGTCTTCGCAACAGCCCGAAGGTAACGTCAAGCACACCGACAGTACGCTGGAGAGCTTGCGCAACGTGTTGTTTGTGAGCCACTTCTTGCCAACGTACGTGCTGGGTCTACCGGGTCCATTTCCACAGCCGACGCCCACACCGTCGCGATCTCGATTCGTTCGTATGAAGCTGACGCGGACGCGTGCAAAAGTCGCGCCGGGTGCTACTACACTGCCGAACGGCACAGGCAACAACTCTTGCCCAGCGTTGAAGACGTTCCACATCAAGCACTGCGTGGGGTGGGCATTGAACCTTCAGTCGGCCACAAGGCTGGTGAACGTGCATTGGGAAGGACAGCAGTGCGTTTACGTCGAGCTGCCGACTGCTGAGGCTGCCGAGCAACTGCTGACAGTGCGGGCAGGGACAGGCGAGTGTTGGGGCTTACCGAACGACCCGATGCCGTCAATTGGGTGCGTCGACTTGGATCGGTGCCCTGAATCGTACGACTGCGTGAAGATGGAGGCAACGGCGACGAACTCGGCGCCGCCACCACTCGCGCAGTCCACCAGTGATGACGAGAAGGCCCGCAGGAAACGTAAGAGCTGCGAGATGGCGCAGTGAGGCTAGTTGAAGGCCTATGCCAGAGCTGTGATCGCCTGTAGCTTCGTGTCTGTGTATATACTGTAGTGGTCATCATTGGTGACTCAACGTCAGTGTGGGAAGCAATGAAGCGGTCGGATCATGCATGCGTTCACGCAGCGTTGCCTTCGATCATGGTTTCCATTGTCAGGATGCATACACAAGCCTACAATTATCCTCTTAGGCAAAACCAGTACGCTTGCGAACAAAAGCGCGGAGCACAACATGCTCGCTGTCGCTGTCGCTGTTGTGCTAAGCATGGGTGGCAAGAACACTTGATGAAGCAAAGAAACCATGTTTTTTGTCTTGCCTTGCTGTTCTCGACTCTATGGTTCTCCTGATAGATAAAGGAACTACACGTCTACACCGAATATGAAGATACGAAGCCAGAGCGCTCTGCTCGCGCTCCCTAATACTGAATGTCCACCTACCGCACGCCAAGCCATCCTCTATAGCACGGGGTTGGCCGCACCATTGATCTGGCACGACACCTCCAGGAAAACCTGGTCCGAGGGGGTGGCGCCATTGGGGAAGGCGGCCGAGCGCTGGTCTTCGGAGAAAGCGCTCAGCGGGTAGAGGAACGTGACGGACTGGTCGTGGTGCTCGAGCAGCTTATCGTTGGACGAGACCGCAGCGTTGGCAGCGGTCGTGGGGAACAGAGCACCGCTGGACATGCCCTTGCGGATCGTGCTCATGTCAGCCACCGAGCGCCGAGTCACCTCGTTCTTGCCGTTCAGCACGGTCAGAAGCACCTGGTTCTTCTCGTTCCAGAGCTTCGTCAGCTTCTCGTACAGGCGCGAGGTCATGGACACGGGCTTCACCGTCGTCTTGGTCTCCGTGACGCGCTCGTCGTCGCCCTCAACGTCGCTGTGGCCGAACTCGTCGCTCTCGGCGCCAAACCAGTTCGTGTCGGCGAGCGCGGGGGCGAACGGCTCATCCACGGGGTAGACGAACTCCTCAATGAGGTCCGTGTCGAAGCTCATGCCCACGTCCTCCAGCTCCTTGGGCGAGTCGCAGGAGCCCGACGAGTCTGTCACGTCCGAGGCAGCAGACGGCGAGTTGGTCGGGTGGGAGCGCGACTTCTTGTCAGCCGTCACGGCGACGGCGGCAGCAGCAGCGGCGCTGGCCGCCGAGGCCGTCCACGAAGACACATCCTGGAAGTCTTCCCACGACGTCTTCTCCAGACACGCCACGATGCGCGACGCGATGCTCATCTGCGACAGCTCCTTGACGGGCACGGCGTTGAACATGGACGAGAAGTTGCTGCCGCTCGTGACGTTGGCGACCGAGTCGCTCTGGCCGCAGAATGTGACTGAGAACATCATGGCCATCATCATGGCCAGGTTCTTCTTGGCGGCGTGGATCTCGTGGTGGGACTGGCTCTGCGCCTGCATCTTCTGGCGCTGCTCCTCCTCAGCAAGCGCGGCGGCCACAGGGTCCTCAGCAATGGGACTCAGTCCGTAGGCGGCGAGCGGGGACTCGTCCAGGTCGCACAGGAGGTCTTCACCAACCATGGCCTCGTCCATGTCCTCCAAACAGACATCCCAGTCCACAGCGGGCTCGTCCGGGACCACAGTGGGTGCCACCTCGTCGAGCGGCACGGGCTCTGTCTTGATCTGCGGCTCCTGGTCCTTGCGGCCGAGCTGCTGCTTGAGCTGCTCGCTCTCGACGGCCATGGCCGCGAGCTGCTCCTGCAGCGCCTTGAGCTCGCGCTCCTTGGCCTGCAGCTGGTCCTCGAGCTGGCCCACGTACGCCTTCTTGCGCTCGCGGTGGAGCTGCGCCGACATGCGGTTGCGGATGAGGCGGCGCTTCTTCTTGGCCTCCTTCGAGTCCGGGTCCAGGTGCTCCAGCTGCGCCTCCATGGCGCGCAGTCGCTCCTCGCCGCTCGGGTCCAGCGCCGTCTCCGTCTTGAGGCGCTTGCTGCAGGGCGCGGTGTCCGAGTCCGTGTCCGACGCGTCCGTGGGCTTGCGCTTGTCGCGCCGCGCGTGCACGCGCGCCATGCGCTGCGCCTTCGAGTGGCTCTCAGGGGACGCGGGCGGCTCGAGCTTGACGAGGCGCTGCTTGTCGGCCGGGGACGTGGCTGCGGCTGCGGGGGGCAGGCGGATCTGGTCCACGGGCTGCACAGCGTCGGGCTTGCGGGTGGCGCTTGGGGCGGCCGCCGACGTCTGCCAAATGGTGCGGATGAAGTCTGTCATGGGTTGAATGCGGAAGTCGGGAAGTGTGCTGGAGCGACAGGGGAGCGTTAGATGCGTACTGTAGGGAGGTCGTTTCGGCTCTCGGGGGGGGGCGCAAAGTGCCGTTGGATGCGGGCCTACCTTAGTTGCGGTATTGAGCGATGGCTAGCGAGGTGTTGGTGCTTGATGCGAGCGACTTGCCTCCTCCGTCTCCTTTTCCCTTGTGAAGCTGAGGGGGCTTTGATGTGCGTGCCCCGCCGTGCACTGGCTTCGGCCCGCGTCTGGATTTGCCGAGCCCTATCCACAGCGGTCCCATACAAAGTCCCTATACACGAGCTAGTGTGGACCACACTCCCCTATCCACCTTCTGGAAAGATACCGCTGCTGACTTTCTTCTAGCTTTAAGATCGCGGCAGCGTGCAACGGCTGGCGAGGTCCACAGCAGCCTGGAAGCGCCGGCGCATGCTGCATTCCGCAGTCCTGCGGCTGCCTGGCACATCGGCCGCGGACGCCCATGTGGCGCAGAGAGCTCGCCCGCCGCTCGGGGCCCGTCTTTCACAAGAACCTTCGCCGACCAGAGTGATGTTTGTTGCGTTGTCAAGCTGCAAGCGCGTCGTGCGGTTGTGGGTTGGCCAGCGCGATGCGGCAACGTCGTAAACGAAAGTAAACGAGATCGTGTTTGCTTTGGCCGCAAGTTGCTCGTGGCGTGCGGCGCTCGCTTCCATCCAGATGGTGCCGGACTCCGGCCGCATCGGCACCGGCACCAAGCAACAGAGGGCAGGCTGCAGCCGTCGTCGCTGCGGTAGGAAGCCGCCGGCAACGCGGTGCATGCGCGTCGCAGCTCAGGTTGCCGCTCACTTCAGGGCCTGGCTGCCTTGTTGTAGGCCCCCATCTTGGTGTGCGATCTGCGATGCTGTTGATGTGGTGGGGTCATTGGCTTTGCCCGAACGCCGCCAGCAGCGTGCTTCATGGCGTTGTAGTGGCGGCGGACTGTGGCGAGAACGCGTCAAGGAGAGTTGCGCCTCGTCAATTGCCGCCGCCGCAGAGATTCGTGCGGGCTCCAACTTGGAGTCCAAGCACCGGCCCAGGCCTCGTTTCTGTCGGCCGCGTACGTCAGCTTCGCCGTCGCCAGCGGGAATCCCGCCCAAAAGCGGTTCAAATTCGCTGCGAGCTCAACA
>KV742072.1:6445-32395 GCA_000468175.2 Phytophthora cryptogea
GTCCCAGTTCACCTCGAACCGCTGTAAAACGCGAGCTTTCTTGGCCAGAGCTTGTCCTAACGAGACAAGTTGACAATCATTTCCACGATCCTGAAGTTGTAGAGCATTTTCCAGCTCCTTGCTGCTCTCAATGCTGTCAATCTCAACTTCGGTAGTTGTAGTTGCTGCATTTTCAAGATGTAAAGTTTCCTGGTCAAGAATTTCGACTGCAAACAAAGTAGCGGGTGGATCCGCCACCACTAACAGCAAATTTGTCAAACGCTTCCGATGAATTGTAAATCGCTGCCACAGCATGAAGCGGAAGCGGAGATGGTTGCCAATTGAAACATTCGCCAGCAACTTACGACAACGTGCGCGCGTCTGAGTCCGTAGTTTCCACGACTTGAAAACCATCGCAACGAGTTCCAGCCATTGTCTTTTCCCAGATTCCGCTCGGAATGCTCGAACTTGGTGCGTTGTTTTGACTACTTTTCTCCACGCCAAGAAACTTGACTCTACTTGACGGAGTTCGCTGGCGCCGATCATTTGCTCAACTTTGCAAAGAATCACAAACTGTTTCCAGTGTTTCATCGCGCGAGTGGAAGTTTTTACAGATGAAAAGTCCTGCGCTTTCCTGCTTTTCTGGGTCTCGACCACAAACGCTTTCCACGTGTGGAATACCATTCGAGACCACACTTGTGTTCGTGTTGCCAAGGCTTGGGAGACCTTCAAACGCAGCCATTGGCGTCGTAAAACAAACGCGTACCAACCTCGAAAAGCTTTGAACTGAAGTTGTAGATACATGTGAACAAGTGCATTTCGCATTTGAGACTTGATTGCACGAGTTTGAACCGCGTACTTCCTCCAGCACAGCCACAGTCGCTTCACCAACTGCGTATCTGCAAAGGCACTGGACATGAGCGCCATGGTCTTCTTAATTTTGCGAGTTGCTACAAACTGCCGCCAGAATTCCATGCACTGACGTTGAGTACTATGCAGAACTCGCGCTTGAATTTGCTCTTGAAAACTTTCAAGAATCTTTCGAGACGCGCGTGAACGGATCCAAGCTGTCCAGTATCGCTGCAACAATCGGCGCTTACCAGATCGTACGATGAGAATCAACTTTCGCCACGAGTACCAGGCCTGAAGCAGCGAAGATGTTCGCACTTTAGTGCTGAAAATTGATTCACTCACTCGAAGGTTTCTACAGTAAACCGCGTGGTCGTGCAATGCACTAAAGCATCGATACGCTGTCTGCACTCTCCATTTTGTGAGGAGCTCCCCACACACAGCACGAAAGTATTGATTCACTTTGGTTTCTGCACACCAATCCACCAAAACTTTGCGTAGTCGACACTTTCGATGATGGAGATCAGCGTGTGCTATCAGAGCTTGGCCCTCTTTCCTGGCTTTGTGAGCAACTACTAATGCGTTCCAAGCCTTGTGTAGGAACGAGTTCTTCCAGCATAAAGTTGCTGACAACGTTTTGCTCTTTTGCTCGCGTTTTATCTTCACGAACTCAACCCAGGAACTCCACGCAGCAGGAAGAAGTTTGTTCTGGAGATATCGGAGCGTGACAGCGCGTTTCTTACGAGAAAATGCTGCAAGTTGTTTCCATCTAGTGAAAATGATTGAGAGTTGGTTACTTGACAAAGCAGATCGAAAGAGCTGAGCTTCTTGCCGCATAGTTCGCAAGTACTTTTGCTGTTGTACCAAACTTCGTAGTCCACTGAGACCCTTTTGCATTCGTCGGAAGCTCAAAAACGATGAAGTTTTGTGGCGGAGTCCGGCGTTTCTCGCTGCGTACGAGTTCCAAGTTGTAAAAACTCGAAAAGCAGTTTGTGAGTCGCTTTTGGTGGTTAAAACCTGCAGGATAAGTCTCAGCTTCTTGTGCTGTTGACTCCATGAATGCCAAGCTCGGAAGGAAGAACAGAGAAGAAGAACCTGAAGTCTCTCAGTGTTGATCTGTAGTTGACGTCGGTGGTAACAAATCTCATCAACGTTAGTTTTCCACTCCGAGAAACTCTTTCGCATGATTTTCTCTTGGTACACGACGCGCGCGACAGTCTTTTGCATGTGTTTCGTTCTCTCCATCGCTGCAAATTTTCTCCATTCACCAAGTAGCGCAGCTAGAAGACGAAGACGCGAGGAATGGTACAGCTCTAAAATCTGCGCTCTCTTTAAGCGGAGAGACCTCGCAGTAACTCGCCAAGTATCGAACGAGTTACGGTAGATATTCATCTCGTGAAAGCGCCAAGCATTCTGGCAAACAGTTTTCTTGCTCAGCGACGCAGCTTTGAACAATTGCCACAACTTCCACGTCCGCTTTAACTTGAATTTCGAGTTCATCGCTCGAATTCGTCGCTGCTTCCTTTGCTGCAGACAGAAGACCATCCAACCTCGAAAGTATCGACTACACTGCGTCTTGTGCCACCACTCGATCGCTTTCAGTGTATGAAGGCGAAATAGTTGCTGAGATTGCGTCACAGCGTGCCAACGTTCAAATACTCGAGCGAGTTGAATCGCCTGCCATCGTCGGAGCATTTCTAAAAGTTTCAATCGGTTGAGAGGACTGTCGACGTCTTCCAGACGAGAAATCTGTACACGAAGCTGTCGAACAGCAGCTTGTTGGGTTTCTTTTCGTGAGTGAAAGTTCGTCCACTCGGTCCACGCAGTTGTAAGTAGACGCTTGGAGCTTCCAACTTGTCGAATGTTTTCACACGCGCTGATGATGGACATCCGCTGCTGTAGTTTTGTTGCCAGCCACTTCTTCAGATACGCGTTGTGGACACAACTAATCTGCTTTGACAAGTCTCGCTCTTGATGTTTGAGTTCTGAGTATCGTAGAAAGCCAACGATGAATGTCAAACGCAGCAAACTCATCTCTCCGCGATGAACAAATCGCTTGACCGTAAGCGAGAGAACGGCGAATTGTTTCCATCGCCATAGTCGCTGACGAAGGTCAAACGTAACTCGATTCTCCGTGACTTTACTTCGTAAAGCTCCGACACAACGGAGGACTCGAGCTTTCGTACGCCAATTATCCCACAAAGCTTTGATGACGTTGTGCTTCCTTCGGTCAGCTATGAACGCTTCATTCTCTCTTGATCTTATACGAAAAATGACGACATCTCTCCATTCATTTACAACTTTCAGAAGAAGAACATCACGTTGCCACTCAAACTTTCTCCTGATAAACCTACGAAGACAAACGTATCGTTTCCACCGAGCAAAACTCGTTGATCGGGTATCCATTCTCCATAGTAAAGCAAAACGTTCTTGAAGGTTCTGCAACTGCTGCTTCTTTCGCCTAATGCTTTCTATCCACGTGGTAAATACTCGAACCAAAGTTTGGTTTCGCATCTTAGTCAAAAACTTACGACCTGACAGAGCGAGTTTAACGTGACGAATCCAAGTCTCAAAAGCTCGGCGTGAAGCATTTCGAATCCACAATTGAGTGCACTGTCGTGTCAACCGATCGTTTCTACTTGTGCAGTGCCAATCAATTAAAACTTTACGACACGTGCGTCTCTCGAAGAAATTCACTGCGCGATTTTGGTTCCGTTTCTTCCTCTTCTCAAGCGATAGAAAATGTTTCCAGGAGACGAAAGTTTTACAGGTTGTTTGGTTCCTCCACTTTGAAATTGCACGCTTTGTTTGCTGTTTGTTGACAGTAAATTGCATCCAGGTAGCGAATGCTCGATGTTCACTTTGATGACACCAAAGTCCACGAGCTCGAAGCAGAAGGTCTTCTTTACGCTTTCGAGACAGCAAAAATGTTCTCCAAGCTCGGAAATGCAGTGGCAGCAAGCAAAAGTAGCGAAAGGCGACCGCCTTCTTCGTTAAAGCTCGCGAGAAAACTTGCTGCATCATGAACAACTTCCAGTTCTTGAAATGCTGTTGCAATTGCGACGACGTCGAAGCGTTGACAGCACGCGTTAACGATTTTCTCATCATCTTTCGAGCTTGAATGTGCGCTTTCCACTGCTGAATCCTCTTTCGAGCTCGGAAGTTCCTCATCAAAACTATTCGAGCGAAGTTTTCTCTTCTGTTGCGGTATTTCTGATCGATGAACGCTTTCCAGCGTGAAAAACAAAGTTTTATGAAGCGTTCTCGGTATCGAGCTCGAGCAAGTTGCGTTTTCAATTGCTGCTGCTTTCGTGTCTGTTTGTTCGCCAGTAAATCTTGAAACGCGCTCTTCAGGAGCGTTTGACGCCAAAGCGCAAGTGATTTCACTAAAAGCCGACTGCGTCTGTTTTGCTCAAGGCGCAGTACATTCCAACACCGAATTGCTCGTTTGAGTTTAAAGTGCAGGAGTTTGTCCTGCATCTCGAGAATTCGAAGTTCATTGGCAGTAGCAACGTACCATGTCTTCTTCCAGGCGTTGAAATGGGTTTCAAGTACTCGTTGCTGACAAACGAGCAGTGTAGATTGAAGTAAATGCCGATGTCGTTTCCGAATCCTCCAAGTCGCTTTCCAGCTGTGGAAACTGGCGTAAAGCTGTCGATTTTGCCACCTCCAAGTGACTTCTGATAGTTTTTCGTTCTGTCCTCGTTTGGTTTTGAGTGCGTGTTTCCAGGCTTTCCACTTCCGTCTACAGATCATTTGCCGAACCAATTCGGATGTCCTCATAAGTCGATGTCTGATGATAATTAACTCTTTCCACTGTCGAAAACATGCGTGGAGGTGGGAAGACCCGAGCATTTCTGCAACTTTCATCGTTCTTTCACGTCGCTGCTTTGACTTGAAGACAAAATGCTTCCACAATCGAAACGATTGCGATTTTCTGGACGTGGAGAGTTGATCATCAGCCAAACGAGCAACACTTTGTATCCAAAACGTTCGTCTCCAAGACTTCCACGCGGAAAGCATCAGATTTTGACGCCTGACGGAAGATTTGAGTTGTTCGCCACGAAGATGACAATCTCGCATCCTGTGGATATGTCTGTACCAACCTAACAGACAATTTTTCTTTACTTCGAGTAGCTTCCTGTGCTTGAAATTGTCGGCTGAAACCTGTTTTTGCTGCTGCGAGTGCAGATTCGCCACGAGCAGTTCCCAGTGAAGTGATAAAACGTTGGTCCTGTGTAGTTGTTGACATTCTTCAAAGGCAAACCGCAGCTCGGATTTTCTTTCTGCATGCTGCTTCCAACACTTGAAAACTTTAGCTAAGAGATGAAAAGAGTACGCTGAAGAGAGAAAACGAGTCGCACTCCGCGTACCAGTTCGCTTTCTCCACTGCTTCCAAACTCCACGTTGTCTCAATCGAACAACGCTAGCAAGTAACTTTTCGTCACTCAGTAAAGTTTCTTTGGTAAATCTCTTCCAGGTCGTGAAGGAAAAGCAGATCAGTTTATCAGAACGAGTCCCCGTTGCGTCTGAAAGCATTTTCTCCGTCGCCAATTGCCTGTCAGTCCAAGAAGCCCAACGCAGAAACATTTGACTGAGTTGTCGTCGTCGGTGAAAACGATTAAAACGTTCTTCTCGTTCACGAAAATCTTTACAGCGTTCAACCGCTCGTTGCCAATGATGAAAGAATTGTCTTCGCCTGCGTTGAGTAGAAACTTGTTGCCATAAACTCCTTTTCATTCTTGCGTGGTGGTTCTGCTCCACGTTCTTACGAAGTCGATTCCACGACTTCTGAAGCACTCGCAGGTCGCGTTGACTAGAAAACACACAAAGCAGAGCTCGTGAACTTTGCGTTCTCTCCTTTCCAAGTTTCCAGCGAGAAAACAATCGTCTCTTTCGAGCCATTTCGTATCGACATCTTTCATCTCGTTTCGACTCTAAAACTTGTTGCCAGGACTGCAAAACGCCACGAAAGACGCGATTCTTGTGATATTGAACAGCTTGACAGTGCCGTTGTCTGCTTTGGAACTGGAGTCTCCAATGTTGTAAGCAAACTCGCAGCTTTAATCGACTGGTACGTTGCGTGACCCAATTCGACCGATCTACAGCGCACTTTTCGGTCTCCGTGAACAACCGCCAGCGTTGAATGCATTGGAACGCAGTTTCCAACACAGCAGCACGTTGCTTGACAATCATTCGTACACGAAAGCTTTTGCTCTTCTGAACTTCCTCATGCCAGTTCTTCATCAACGTTTTCATTTGCCAGACCCAGACTTTGTGTGAGAATTTCTTGAAAACTTTCACGTCCACCGCAATCCTCCGTAAAACACACAATGGAAGAGCTCTGGGGCTTTCCGTAGCGTGGAAATCGATCTTCTCAGGTAAACAAAGCGAGACCCAGTGGAATAACGCGTGGACGCAAAGTGGCGTCGTGAATCGCTGAATTTTGTTTTGATTCACGAGTTGTTTCACGCCCTGCGTAGCTCGCCACTGCTCAATTGACGTCGTGATCATTTGCAATTGTCGTTCACCTGCAGCGATCCGTTCCTTTTGTTTGGTATAATTTCCATTTGTTAGAAGATGCTCATTGTTGGACAACTTCTCATCGTCTTCATTCATATCGGACAGAGGAAATACCCGCCCAGCAGTGAATTCCTTGTTATTATCCGGTGAACTCTTTGAAATGGCAGCTGTAAACGCGCTCCTCTTCTGAATTATTTGTATCGGCGAATCCAGAGACAACATGTCACCAAATCGATCTCGTTGAGTTTGATCCTCTCCATTAAAACTTGGTACCGGTTTCTTGAGTGACGGAAGTAAAGCTTGACGAACGTGATTCAGTTTGCTTTCCACCCGTTGTCGTCTTTGAGTTCCTGTAGATTTTGAAACCACACCTAGAGTCTCTGCTGAATGCCGATGGCCCGTACACAACCTTTTGACTTTAGGTTGAGCGCCCAAGTCCAAAGTCAAAATCTTCTTGCGCCAATCTCGTTCCGGGTTAATAGACAGCGACAACAAATATCGATGGTAAACTGCGTCATCCGGTGGACCAATTCCATAGCGTTCAAAAACACTGTACGACGCCTGGATCAACTCAATTAGAGAAATGGATTCGTCTTCTTCGTTGATTTCTTGTCTTCGTGAAGCTTTTGCAGCTTTTGTCCGCTCTGCTAAAGTGAAAATTTGAGCCAGCAAGTTGCAAACCATTTCTCGTCGTGAAGGATCTGTAGATTTGGAGTCAAGAGGTTTAGAACTCGCCATTTCAGATCGAGTGAGCTGCGTTGGCATGAAATCCTGCACTGGGTCTGGAGTTTCGAGACTGCGGACCAAAGCGACGGAGGTCGTTTCAAGAAAGTAAGTTGCCTGTCCTACAAGAAATTAACGGACCAGTGAGTACGAGTTATGGTATTATTCGAGGTAAATGGTAGCTGGGATGTTGATGGTTAGTACGGCTAAAGTCATGAACATAACGCCGAGAAATGTACTGAGACCTTTGGTTCGGTTGAATTCGATGCCTATGACCATTTCCATGACAATACATGAATAATCCACCACCACCTCGACGAGAAACTAGAACCCAAACATCGTCACTTGACTTTGGTCACGACTCGTAGTTTGTAAGCGTAAGGAAGGATAGAACGGGTGATCCACGAACCAAAACACAATTGATTGCGAACAACCGATTGCGATGTACTCTGCGTACATATCGGCGGCCAGTTCGGCGGTGTGGTAGGCTAGAACTTGTCGCCTCCATGTTTCAAACTCCAGTGAATTGGAAGCTAAACGTTGTGTCTTTGGACAATTGATCTGGTGTTTTGACTTGAAAGCTTTGGCACGATGACGGATACTTCTCATGATCAAAAGGGCCTTCGCTCCACGCAGACAAACCTCAGCTAACGCCATGCAAAGCGTTCCTGATACCAGAATCTTGCTCGTATTTGTTCCCAGCAAAACAATTCGAGCTTGGGTGTCCAATGAGGACGGTAGGAACCCCTACGATGACGCACATGACGTGAATGCTGCGGACTCGGTTCTTGACAATGTACCATCTCGCAGCTTCTTGCACCACGAGTTTCAAGAGGATACTCAATACTGCAAACAGCAGCACCACAACTTGTCCTCGCTCTACTAGTTTGTACGAAGACACCGCGTGAACGTATCCCCCAGCTAAAACTACGAGAAGAGCTTCGGGAGTTTTCTGGAGATATACACGCCAAAACCTCGGACTGGGAGGTAAAACTGATGGAGAGGATGGAGTTGTAAGAACCCTCGGCGCTTTGGTCAAATACTTGCGCCAGAAGCTTGAGAGGCGACTGCTACACACTTGAGAGACTGACTTTACAGACGATTTTCGCTTCACTGCAATGCTCCGATGACGACCTGCACAGGTCTCTTTGTAGTAAATTCGCCTCACCACTAGAGTGATACCAGCCGTAAACGTAAGATCACACAAGTTTCCAAGGTAGAAATGCAGTTTGTAGTGGAAAAACTTGTCCATCAACGCGGTGTGTTGTACGAGCAAACCTAAACAACTCATAGCTCCGATCGAGATGGCAAAATACAAACTCGAGCCTTTCAAAAGCTTTTTCATGCAGAACCAAACACTCGGTCGCTGATCGGGGTTTTCGAGGAACCGCTGTGTTGTAAGTGACGGGAGGTGGGCGATTAACATGATGGCACAATACGAAAGTGTCGTCCAGAGTAGCGTCGCCATGAGCAATTCTGGAAGCGATTGGTTGGCAGAAGATTGGAGCGAGAAGATGTTGCCAGCATAGTAACAACCATTTGTGACCACAGCACACAAAGTGCAGGCTAGAGCATTGCGTACGATCAAAAGCTGAAGTTTAGCAGCACGGATCAAGTGCACTCCGAGGTGATGTTTACTTGACTGTACTTGTCGGTTGGTTGAATCGGAATGGACGAACGATACGAGCGGTGCTACACGAGAACTCGCACTCATTCAAACGATCAACACAAAGTGAGTTCGTTGAAACTCATGGCCGCAATTGACCTTGATCACGCAGCTTCTGCTAATAGACGAACCGCACCATCGCATTTTTCATGCTACTTATCACTGATAAGTTATCAGAACTTACTATGATAGTCCAGCCGAGATGTTCATGGTGAGGACTGCACGTATGTACACTATCATCCTCGATGAAATAAAATGTTTTTGACGTATGAGCAGCGCATTTGTTGTTTGGATTAATTAGCACAGGTAGACGGCGCTCGAGACGGTGATATTAACGACAGCTACCGTCATGAACAGTACACCGAGAAAAGTACTGAGACTTTCAATTCGGTCGTAGTCGATACCTGCTGCCATCTCCAAGACGACGCAAACGTAGTCCACGAGAATTTCCACGACGAATTGAAAGCTTAGCATAGCTACCTGGTTAAATCTCCACCTTGATAAATCGTTCTCGGACAAACCAGTTCCTGCTTCGAGTTGAAGTGCTGGATAAAAGGGATGGCCAACGTACCAAAGTATTATGGACTGAGAACAGCCGATGGCGATATACTCGGCATACATGTCGGCAGTCAGTTCTGCTGTATGGTATGCTAAAACCTGTCGACGCCATAACTCAAATTCCATCTTGAGTGCTGAAATTGAACGAGTCTTTGCGGTGGATGTTTCAGTGAGGTGTTGCTGGACTTTAAGTTCAAGAGCTTTAGCTCGACGGCGAATGGTCCAAGCAACGAAAGCAGCTTTTGCAACGCGAAGACAAAGTTCGGATACTGCCATCGCAAATGTACCTGCCATGAGAAACGAATTGGTCTGCGTCCCCAGCAGAACAATTCGCGTCTGGGTGTCAATTAGCACGGTAGGAACTCCAACGAGCACGCACATTAGTCGAATACTCCGGATGCGTTTTTTAATGACGTAATGCCTCGTAGCCTCTTGAAGAGCGAGTTTGAGCAATATACCAAACGCGGTGAAGCCCATGATCACCATTGTGCCTCGGTTGAGGATTTGATAAATGGAAACCACATGAACGAATCCCCCAGCCAAGGCGATCAAGAGAGCGTCAGGGGATTTTGCGAGACACTCTCGCCAAAAACTTGGTGTACTGTAGTTTGGCGGTCGGTGAAGTGACCGAGGTGGCGTATTCACTGCAGCTCGTGGTTCGGATGCTTCACGACCTGCACTTCGTCGATCTCGACCTTGGTACGTTTCTTCGTAGTAAATGCGTCTTACTGCAAGCGTAATGCCTGCCGTGAACACAAGATTGCACAAATCACCAAGGTAGAAATGTACTTTGTAGATAAAGTACTGATCCATGAGCGAAGTGTTCTGAACGAGAAGACCCAGAGAGATCATACCTACTACCGACACGGCAAAGTAAGGACTCGACCTTCTCACGAGTTTCTTGGTACAAAACCAAAGACTGGGTCTGTAGTTTGGACGTTCGAGGAAGCGTTGGGTCATCAGTGAAGGTAGATGAGAAATAATCATGACTGCACCATAGCACACGATGGTCCACAATAACATGGCCATGAGAAATTCAGGACGCGATTGCTTCATGGAAGGCTTGAGCGAGAAAATGTTTCCAGAGTAAAAGCAGCTATTCGCCAATCCTGCTGCAAAAATGCAAATGACGGTGTTGCGAAACATTAAAAGCTGCAACTTGGCTGCTGATTTCCATTGCATATGAAGTCGTAGTTTACTACTGTAGTGCCGGAGCGGTTTGTGTTCCCTTCGGGGTAGAAAGTCGAGAATTGGAAAGGAATGGATGGCATCTCGCCTAGATTGGTGGAGGGAAACAAAAGTTGGGGAATTGTCGGCCACAAGTGGAGCCACGCGAGTACTCGCTAGAATTGGGCCACGGGAAACCATGATTGCTTCCATATCGATTTCCGATTGTCTTATGCTAAAGGAAGAACATTGGTTGTGCACTTTTGACCATTTTTACTCGAAATAGAGGTCTTGGTAGACGCTTTCTACCCAAGACAACCGTTGTCACGAGCAATAGTATAGCAGTAGTGACCAGCTATTTGTGTTTTCGCTCACCATTGAGATTTGAGTTTGTGTTGCAGCTCTAACGCTGTTTTTACAATAAATATACGCACAAATTAGCGTTGATGTTGATCACAGCCATCGTCATGAGCAAAGATCCTAAGAACGTACTCAAGTTCTCAATCTTGTCGAATTCGATGCCGGCGGCCATCTCCATGACGATGCAAAAGTAGTCGACGAAGATTTCTGCGAACGATTGAAAGCCAAGTATGACGACCTGATTGAACCTCCGTCTCGCGATATCAATTTCAGATAACGTACTGCCTCCTTCGATCTGAAGAATGGGGTACAACGGATGACCGAGCCACCAGAAAATGATCGATTGGGAGCAACCGATGGCGATATACTCGGCATACATGTCGGCAGTCAGTTCTGCTGTGTGGTACGAGATAATTTGCCGTCTCCATAGTTCGTATTGTAACTTTACAGACGCTAGCGATGGCAATGGTGAAGCTGCTTTCTCTTTCGATTGACGGTGTGATCGTGCAGCAGTAGCAACCGAGATCTCGAACAGTTTCTGCTCCAAAGCTCTGGTTCGACGGCGAGTGGACCAAACAACGAAAGCTGCTTTGGTAGCACGTAGGCAAAGCTCAGCTACAGCCATACCGAACGTTCCAGCAAACACAAACGAGTTCGATTGAGTACCAAGCAAAACGATTCGAGTTTGGGTGTCGATGAGCACCGTAGGGACACCAACGAGCATACACATGGTGCGAACGCTGCGAATTTTTTTTTTCAAAACGTAGTGCCTCGCAGCTTCTTGAAGCGAGAGTTTGAGGACTCTGACGCCGAAGACAGTAAACACAATAACTGAAGCTTCGTTGGCGATTTCATCCCATAGCACTAAAACAGTGTGTACGTCATGACAATCATGCCAGCTTTCGGGATTTGGTTGAGATATTCACGCCAGAAAGTTAATGTGCGATATTTTGGCGGTGGATGAGGTTTCGGTCACGATGAAGGCGTCGCTGCTCTCGGTTCTGATAGATTATTCACCGCACTGCGTCGTCCTCGCCCTTGGTAGGTCTCTTCGTAGTATACTCTTCTCACTGCCAACATAATTCCCGCCGAGACGATGGCGCTGCACACGACAGCAAGATAAAAGTGCAGTCTGTAGCGGAAATGTTTGGTGCATGAGTGTCGTGTTCTGCACCACGACACCCACAGCGACCATGCCTGTCACTGTGACAGCAAAAGATAAACTCGACTTCTTCACGAGCTTCTTGGTACAGAACCAAATGCTCAGTCGGACGTTCGGACTTGCAAGGAACCGCTGCGTCGTGAACGACGGCACGTGGGGAATGATCATAATAGCAGCGTACGTGATGGCCATCCAGACCAACATGGCTACGACAAACTCTCGCAGTGCTTGGTCCACCGACGACTTGAAGGCGAACACGTTGCCAATGTAGAAGCAGCCGTTGGCGCACACGGCACAAAAGCAGCAGAGGAGCGCGTTGCGAACGACCAGAAATTGCATTTTGAAGGCGCTTGTCCACTGCAATTGCAGACGTAAGAGACTGCAGGTACGTTGTAGCTTGGTGGTCTCTGGTCGAGTCACAATGCCGGCAATGGTGGGGCTCGAGAGGTGCAAGACCGAGTCCCGAACGGTTTGGTCCACAGTGAAGGAACTAGTGGGAAAAGGAACCACGCGAGCATTGGAAAGAATGGACGGTCGAAACTTGTTGGTGGAAGGTCTGAAGTTCGTGATGGAGGAGATCGAGGGCCCGCGGACATCCATTGCTTCGAAGATGGCTACACTCTGGTTGTCAGACAACTTCAACTAAAATAGTTGTCGTACTTAATACAGATGGTCCACCACACCAATCTGTACATAGAACTATAGGCTGTGCCTGAATTACGCTTGGTGAGCTTGTCCGCATAGTGAAACCCATACTGCGACATTCATCCAGGCCATTGGTTGGTGTTGCTGCTCCTCGCCTTCCAAGTCGCTTCGCTCTTGGTCGCCACTACTTCTCCAAAAGCTCCAAACAACAAGCTAAGATGGTGCGTAACGTCAGCGGTATGCAGCTTAAGCTCCCAGCGACTTTTAACGGATCTCTCCCTCTCCACAGGCTGGCGACAAGAGCAACAATGTTATGCGCGACATCCACGTCGACAAGCTCGTGATCAACTGCTGCGTCGGCGAGTCCGGCGATAAGCTCACCCGTGCTGCCCGTGTGCTCGAGCAGCTGACTGGCCAGAAGCCGGTGTACTCCAAGGGTAAGCTTTTTACCTAAAAAGCAAACAAACCGCCTTAACGGGCTACTTACCCGGGCCCAAAGCCTCCTTTAGTGGAGGTGGCGCCTTTAAATCCTACGGCCTTTCCGGGTGTCGGAGGCTGTATACGGTATACACACTGTATACAGTGCTCTGGTTCATCCCCGATCGCGCTCGTCACTTGAGTACAACGGGCTTCGAAAGAGGTTCAAGAACTCTAGCAGCGACACGCACACATCAATGATCTCGGAGGTTGGTGTCCAGTCCTTTGGACCATCTAACACGATGGCGGAGGCGCGTGCTCGCTGTATACTATACACCCGTTGTCGTGTATACTATACACTGGCGGGTGTTGGGATTTTCGTAAAACCCAAGTTGGGTTTTATGTGGGAGTGCGCGTAGAGAAACAAGGTTTGAAGCTGCTGGACAGGATATGCTGACGGTATGATGTTGTTTTGTGTTTCCACAGCTCGCTACACGGTCCGCACGTTCGGCATCCGTCGTAACGAAAAGATCTCGTGCCACGTGACCATCCGTGGTGAGCTCGCCGGTGAGATCCTGGACCGCGGTCTTAAGGTGAAGGAGTACGAGCTGCTGCGCAAGAACTTCTCCGAGACGGGCAACTTCGGCTTCGGTATCCAGGAGCACATTGACCTGGGCATCAAGTACGACCCGTCCACGGGCATTTACGGCATGGACTTCTTCGTGGTGCTCAAGCGCCCGGGTGCCCGTGTGGCTCGCCGTAAAATGCAGCAGTCGCGTGTGGGCCACCCGCACCGTCTCACCAAGGACGACGCCATCAACTGGTTCCAGACCAAGTACGAGGGCATCGTGCTGGACGCCCCCCGCAACTAAGCGCACTAGTTTGTGCCGTTTAGCTTGCTAGGCTTGGGATGCACGCCACCTTTGCTTTGTAATCGGCGGCTAATCCGGAATGGAGAGTTCTATACCCAAACACTAGACGATTGCTGCCTTTTCATTCTCTTATTGACCTGTATTGGAGACTTTACTCGAGTGATGGACTCGATTGAGACGTCGTTAGCTTTACTGCATTGTTGCTTACTGCATTGGTTCGTCTTCCTTGGGGTGTTTGCCGAGCCACTTCGCCACTCCGTCAGCATCTAGCAGGATGGAGTTGACGCTCGTCGATTCGTCCACAGGTTGTGCCATCAGCGATAGATACTTCTTGGCCATGAACACGGCCATATCCACAGACAGGTTCAGGTGCGAGTCCACGAGGAACTGCGTGATCCACGGAGGCAGCTTGGTCCGCTTGTCCGCTCGGTTGTAGCGCGAGTCGGCGAAGATAACAAGACCGTAGTCGGTCTTGCTGCGAAGAACACGACCAGCGCACTGAGCAGCTTGACGAAGCGCATCGAATGTGAGGAAGTCACCTTCACGGATCTGGTGCGTGTAGCGCAGGTACTCGAGCCGCGCACGCAACGTGTTCGATAGCGTGTACTGGAATGGGATGCCGAACAGAATCACAGCACGTCCATAGTGTCGATCGAAATCGATTCCTTCGGCTACCTTACCACGCGCAACGGAGAAGAAGATGGCGCCTCGGCCACAGTCACAGGCCTTCTTGTAGTTGTCCAGCGCCAGCGTTGTCTCCACAATATCCTTCGTCTCGATAAAGAGCAACTTGCTAGTAAGTACTCGCTTGAGCACGCCGAGCGAGTCCCACTGGCCGATGATCTTTTCCATATAGAGATACGAGGGGAAGAAACAAACCATGCCATCAGGCGTACAAGCTGCCATCTCTAAGAGCAGTGTTCCGTAGTTGCGCACAACTGACAGATCGTCACGCAGATCAAACTTGGTGCTCACCGGCATTTGATCGCTACCACGCGTGATAACCAACGGACAAATACTCGAGCGATACACCGACATGGGCAGTGACTCGCGGATCACCGGGTTGAAATTCAGCAGACGGGGGTATAGATCAATTGGAGATAGCGTACCGGACGTGATGATAACGCTGGAGAAGCGTTCAAACACCGGTCGGATAGCCAGTGACGCATCTAGACACGAGAGCTGCAGCACGGGGTCGTGCACACCTGAAGCACTATCAAACGGTTCAATAATCAGCATGAATCCTTCTGCGTAAGTGGCAACCAGAGTAGCAAAGTCTGCCACAGCCGTCAGCGAGTTAAACTCCTCCAGATTTGTTACTTCCAACGTGCGCAGCAGCGAGTTCAGACGTGTGTAGCAGAACTTCATCGGTTTAATCTCCATGCTGATAGCCTGGTGCAGATGATGAAGGAAGGCCTGCGGTGTTTCTGATTCCACCTGTCGAACGCGGATCCGTTGACGCAAGTATTCAATTAGTCGGCGCATGAAGGCCACAAAATGCTCTGCACGTCGAATGTTACCGGGGATAGCTTCATCCAGCACATCATCCGGCAGTACAGGGTTCGCGATCATGATATCGTGGCTTGTATCGATCGCGCGGTTGGAACCCGGATCCGTGTACGTCGGAGCCACGACTGCATCACTCGAGCGCAGTCCTTCAACCAGTCGACGGTACTCTGCATCCAGCTTCGCCTTGTCCGCCTGTTTGAGTTTATTCACCTGCGAGGACAGCGTCGTCAAGTTCCTGGAGGCTCTGTCCAAACTGCGTCGATCCAGGTCCACACTCAGCGCTTCAATGCACACATTGTCGATATTATGTGCTTCATCAAACACCACGATGCTCTCCTTCTCGAAGCTCCTGGACACCAACTGGCTGACTTTCGGATCCAGCATGTACTGGTAATTGTACACCACCACATCCGCAAAAGTAACTACATATCTCGTCAGGAAGTAGGGACACCACCCTTTCTTCACGCCCATCTCCTTGAGGTCGTCCACCGAGTACACTCCGGGCGGCAGCACCGTGTCATCACTCTTCCTGGCGTCGTAGTTCTCGTAAAAGCCGCACGTCTCCACCTGTTGCTGGTCATCTCCAGCAGCTCCTTCTCTGGCCTTGGCAGCCTTTGCTCGGACCCACGAGGCCGTCATCTTCCTACATTGGCCGTCCACGTCCTCTCCGTCAGCGTGCGCCATGACTCTCGAGTGCACGCACATGTTGCGTCGACTGCTCAGACACACGGCGGTGACTTGCGCGCGGTCTCCGAGATGCTCCTGGCGATACGTAATCAGTTTCTTGATCTCTTCCACACATTTGGCCATCTCTGGGACGGTACGCGTGCAGTACACGAGCTTCCCAGCCGTCGGATGCGCGTGTTTGTACGCTAAGACTAAGGAGAGCAGCGACACCGTCTTGCCTGTACCCGTAGGCATCTCCAGCATGCAGTGGCCTTGGGCATCTAAGGCGCGCTTGAGCTCCCGCATGTACTGCAGCTGCTCCGAGTACATGCGCTCGTACGGGAAGAGCACCTCGAGCCCATCAATGTCCACCTTCATGGCCTGGAAGCGTAACCGGGTTATGCTAGTAGGATACGAAACAATTTGCAGTTGATGTGGTTTACATAAATAGATGTGCACCACATGGATGTGACGTTCGTCACATCAGTATGACAATCACTCTGCACGGAAGCGACGTCGGACCATCATGAGCCATGGGACGTCGAGAGCGGACGCTACGGCGCGTGTAGAAGACGACGAGAAGCCGCACAAGAGCCACTCGGGCCCACGCAAGCGTCGACCCAAGAAGAAGGCCGGTTCCCGCGGCTCGAACGGCTCGCTGACGCCCGAGAAACCTCCGAAAGCGAATGTATCAACGCTGCAGAGCGGTCCCGAGGCTCCTGCGAGTCTCTGCGCGTCCGCAGCGCCGTATCAACCAGTTTCCAGTATTAGCCAACACATTAACCGCCTTGTGGCGCCTTCATCACCGGTTTTACAGCCGGAAATGCGCTTGTATCCACCACCAAAGGCTGCTCTGAGTGTTGCAACAGGTTTAAACCCCTCCACGTCCAGATTGTTCCGCCACCCCAAGCTCACAAGGGAGGAGAGAGCTCTGATACAAGGAGAACAGGAGCAACAGGCTGCTGAACGGGCCTATTGGACCCAGTGGGTCATTGAGGCCGCTGAAAAGGAGCGCGCGCGACGGCTGAATGTGCTCAAGCAGCTGCAGAGTGAAGAGGAGCAGGAGATTCAACGCAGGAGGCAGTGGGCCATTGCAACGATCGAGAAGGAACAGGAAGCCATGATGAGAGAGATGTTCCTGGACAATATGAAGAACACGCAGTGGTTCCAGTCCACGATCTCGAGGTTCTCCGAGGACTACGAGGTCGTGTGCCCCAATAGCTGGTTTGGATGCACGTTCAGCTGCATGCTGAAAGACCTCGAGTCGCATCTTAAGAGGTGCGTGTATCGTCAAGTGCCCGATACACTCGATCAGGTGGTGGAAGACACGACCACGGACTTTTACTCGTACGATGTCGTGTGTCCGAATGCGGTGCTGGGGTGCAAGGAGATTTGTTCGCGAGAGAATCTGGCGGAGCATCTTGCAAACTGTCCCGTGAATGGGATTTCGAGGGAGAAGGAGTGGGAAGAACGACTCGAATGGAGGCGAAGTGTGATCCAAGCGACAGAGGTGGAGCGTGAGCGCCGAATCGATGAAGAGCGTGCAGAGGCAGGTGCGAACGGAGGTGGGCTCTCGTTCGGTAATCTGCAGCGGCTGTATGAAGAGCAAACGGCCATGATGCAGGTTGTTCTGCACGATGAAATCGTGGACTATTATCAGCACCGTAGACGGGAAGCTCGAGAACGACGTCCTTGGATACAAAAGGCAATCGCAATGGTGACAGAAGGGGTCCAGCTTGTCTGGAATAACTGTGCGCAAGTGGAAGGCTACGGATCTTTTGCAACCAGATTGCATGGGGAAGCAAGTGACGTGGACTTAGTCGTCTTTGGTGCGACAGAAGAGTTCAATTTTACCAGTCAGCAGTGTGTTGCAGCTTTAGCTGATCATTTTCGTGGATTGCCTACGTTTGTCGAAGTCAGCGCCATCACACGTGCGTCGATTCCGCTGTTGAAAGTGGTGGTTTTGGTGACCATCGACAACGAAGAGGATGTAAAGAGTGGGGGCACTAAACAGGAACGTGGCGCTGAGTTGCGAATTCCGTTTGACATTACGTTTGACGAACCCCACGGCATTCTTCATAATGGTGTGGCGAGTGTTACACTAGTGCACGGGCTTGCGAGTGCTTTCTACGGCTTGCGGGAGTTAACGCTTGTACTCAAGCATTTTCTTGTGGAGCGAGGTCTGAATGACCCATACGTCGGAGGATTATCTTCGTACGGCCTACTACTAATGGTATTGTACGTGCTACAAGAACAAGGAGCTCTTATCTCCATGGTTGATGGACAGAAGCTCGCACACGATGAAGCAGATGAAGATGATCTAGAGGAGTTGAAACCAGCTGCTCCACCTGCAAATGCCCGTTGGAACCCGCGCTACGAAGCCCAATGCCTGAAAGGAGAATTAATCGCTAAAGAGATTATCAAGCAATGCTCAGCGAAACAGCAGCCGAAGAAGACTGAAGAGGCAGGAAACTCGCAGAAGAGAAAGGCAAAGCGAGCAGTACTTCCTTCTTTTATTGCTGGCTCGGAGGAGGGCGGTGAACACGAGACCAAGCCGCATCTGCTAGGAAAGTTGCTGATGGACTTCTTACAGTTTTACGGAAATGACTTCAGGCAGAACCTTGACATGATCTCAGTTGTTTCGTGGGGTGAACCAACAATGCTGTCAGTGGAAGCAGCAGCGTCGCCGATAGCAAGATCTATCTCGCCGCCACCGCTCGCCTTGTCGCCATCAGCACCTCGGTCTTCGCCGACAGTCGGCCGGTCACGCTCGAACTCACCGTTGTTGCTAGTGCCCCCATTGTCTCGGGATGGATTGCTTGTCATTGCAGATCCCTTGCAGCCTGCTAACAACGTCGGGAAATCGTGTTACCGAGTGAGTCAAGTGTTTCGAGACTTCTCGGATTTCCTAAGCTTCCTGACGGCGTTAATTGTGCGAGGAAGCGTGATGACTACGGGCAAGAAGAAGAACACTAACGACAACTCGCCTCCTTCTAGTTCTGCGTCAACTTGCACGCAAGAACCAACGTGTCGTATTTTAAAGTCGGTGTTTGAGATGAAAACAAGAGAGAAACGCGCCAGCTTGGACTTCTCTTCGACTCCGCGTGAACAGACAACCTCTACTCAGTCTGTCTCCTAGACATCGGAGCGAAGATCAGCTTTTACTGCTGCAGTTTCCAGCGGATGGTCTCGCCAGCCTTCAGGGGCACGACAACGCCGTTATCAAACGGGTAGCTGGCAGGCACCTCCCACTCCTCCTGCTTCAGGACAGTCTCGCCCAAGGTGTTGCGCTTCAAGCCGTAGAAGTCCGCGCCGTTCTCACACGCGAACGCACGAAGCAGGTCAAGCTTGCCAATGGACTCGAAGGCCTCCGCGTACAGCTCCAGCGCAGCGTGAGCTGAGTAAATACCGGCGCAACCGCATCCTGACTCCTTCTTGCTCGACACGTGCGGTGCGCTGTCCGTACCGAGGAAAAACTTCTTGTTGCCGCTCGCAACCGCTTGCAGCAGCGCCTGACGATGCGTCTCGCGCTTGAGTACGGGCAGACAGTACTTGTGCGGACGCAGCCCTCCCTGGAAGATAGCGTTGCGGTTGTACAGCAAGTGCTGCGGCGTGATGGTGGCGGCCACGTTGGCCGGCGCGTTGGTGACGAACTCGGCCGCCTCCTTGGTGGTAATGTGCTCCATCACCACCTTGAGCTGCGGGAACTTGGCCACAAGCGGCTTGATCACCTGCTCCACGAAGGTGGCCTCACGGTCGAACAGATCCACCGACTGGTCTGTCACTTCACCGTGCACCAGCAGCGGCATCCCCACGTCGCTCATGGCCTCAAGCGCCGGATAAATGTTGTCCATCTTGGTCACGCCCGAGTCCGAGTTGGTCGTGGCTCCAGCTGCAGTCAACAAAAGAGCAGTGGGTAAGTCTCCATTGGCCATTGCTGCTTGCACTCGTGTACGTACCAGGGTACAGCTTGACAGCGAAGATCTTGCCGGTGGCGTGCGCACGACGGATCTCGTCCGCCGTGGTGCCGTCCGTCATGTAGAGCGTCATGAGCGGCTCGAACCCCTTGGGGCTGCTTGGGTCGCGCTTGTCTTCTGGGACGTGTGCCATGATGCGCTCGCGGTACGCCAGCGCCTGCTCCGTCGTGGTCACGGGCGGCACCAAGTTGGGCATCACGATGCACCGTGCGAACTGAGACGTCACGTGGGACACGGTACGCGCCAGGGCGGCGTCGCCGTCGCGGAGGTGGTGGTGCAGGTCGTCGGGGCGGGCGCCGACCCATTTGATCTCAGCAGGAGAAGCCATTTGCACGAATCGATGCGAGGAACGCGGGGCTCGAAGTGAAGTGGTAACGGAGCTCCTGACCGTGGCCAACCACATGGAACCTGCGGTGCCAGCGAGCGGACGCGACGCACGTGGTGTGGCGTACATAACGGCAAAGCGCATGAAGCGCTGCTTGAGTCGTTCAGGTGGTGTGTACTTGGAGGGTTCCACGTAGGAATGGATGCCCCAATTGCATCAGCTGAGTGAAGTGGTGACTTGACTTGAGTGTTTTCCAAGAAGAAGTGGAGGTATCAGCGCGGCGATCGAATGCCAGTATTTTGTCAAGACATTAAGAGAATGGTTGATATCTGTTGACACTCGCCGAAGCACTGGCCAGTTGCAAGTACTGGAGTGAGCGGCGTAGAAATGGAGGGCATCCGACTCGGTTTGAAGCGGAGACTACTTATCGTCCATCGAAATGAGATGAATTTATGCTCCGATAGTTATTTTCCAGTTAAAAAAACTGTACATTCACAAATGATCGCAGTTTTCGTGTGTCGCCACCGAGAACAGAACACTGGAGAGGCTACAGGTAAGTACCCCACTTTAGGTTGGAGCATTCGATTTTGGTTCTGGACGCTATCGTAGCTGTGGCTTCGGATCACGCAAATTGAAAGTGTTGAACGCGACTATGAGCTCAAGCCAAGAACAACCCGTTGTGAGCGGAGTAGTAGTTATCCATTTATAACCAGTGCTGCGTTCACCTTGCTATTTCGAAGTGGAGATTAATATGGACGACGCTCTGGTATAATACTCGAGTGTCACCAACATTTCGCTTTTTAACATGCTCGTAGTGGCGAGTTCTCGGGTCGCTCCCATCAACATTTTTTTGCCTTCTGGCCCTTTTGAGCAAGTGCGAAATGCTACGCTATGTAATCCCATCGACCCACCTGTGCAACCCGAAGAAAGACACTGCCGTCGTCAACTAAAATTGACTTTGCAGTGGAAAGTAGCAGCCAGGATGCAGCTTTTAATGTTTCGCAACACAATTATCTGCATTTTTGCAGCAGTGTTCACGAATGGCTGTTTCTACTCTGGAAACATTTTCTCGCTCAAGTCTTCCACGAAGCAATCACGTCAGGAATTTCTCATGGCCATGTTGATGTGGACCGTAGTATGCTATGGTGCAGTCATGATTATTTCTCATCTACCTTCACTGATGACCCAACGCTTCCTCGAACGTCCAAACTACAGACCCAGTCTTTGGTTTTGTACCAAGAAACTCGTGAGAAGGTCGAGTCCTTACTTTGCCGTGTCGGTAGTAGGTATGATCTCTCTGGGTCTTCTCGTTCAGAACACTTCGCTCATGGATCAGTACTTTATCTACAAAGTACATTTCTACCTTGGTGATTTGTGCAATCTTGTGTTCACGGCAGGCATTACGCTTGCAGTAAGACGCATTTACTACGAAGAAACGTACCAAGGTCGAGATCGACGAAGTACAGGTCGTGAAGCATCCGAGCCACGAGCTGTAATGAATGCCGCACCTCGCTCCCCACACCGACCACCAAACTACCGTACACCAAGTTTTTGGCGAGAGTATCTCGTAAAATTTCCTGACGCTCTCTTGATCGCCTTGGCTGGGGGATTCGTTCATGTGGTTTCTATTTATCAAATTCTCAACCGAGGCACAGTGGTGATCATGGGCTTCACAGTGTTTGGCGTCCTGCTCAAGCTTGCTCTTCAAGAGGCTGCGAGGCATTGCATTATTAGAAGACACATCCGTAGTATCCGAACAATGTGCGTGCTCGTTGGAGTACCTACCGTGCTAATTGATACGCAGACGCGGATAGTTCTGCTGGGGACGCAAACGAACTCGTTTTTGATGTCCGGAACAATTGGGATGGCAGCAGCCGAACTTTGTGTACGAGCTGCTAAAACTGCTTCAGTGATTTGGACTATTCGCCGTCGAGCTAAAGCTCTTGAACTTAAAGTCCAGCAACACCTCACTGAAACATCCACCGCAAAGACTCGTTCAATTTCAGCACTCAAGATGGAATTTGAGTTATGGCGTCGACAGGTTTTAGCATACCATACAGCAGAACTGACTGCCGACATGTATGCCGAGTATATCGCCATCGGCTGTTCTCAGTCCATAATACTTTGGTACGTTGGCCATCCCTTTTATCCAGCACTTCAACTCGAAGCAGGAACTGGTTTGTCCGAGAACGATTTATCAAGGTGGAGATTTAACCAGGTAGCTATGCTAAGCTTTCAATTCACTGTGGAAATTCTCGTGGACTACGTTTGCGTCGTCTTGGAGATGGCAGCAGGGATCGACTACAACCGAATTGAAAGCCTCAGCACCTTCCTCGGAGTGCTGTTCGTCACAATTACCTTCTTGAATATCAACATCTCGAGCGCCATCTATTTGGCCTGATCTCACTCAACCTGCACAACCAAATTCAGTGATCACCAACAATACGGAGAAGCCTACATCATTTTTCAGGTTTACTTTCATGAAGCCATATATACTGGATTAAGTTGTTACAGTATGAAAGTCCACATGGACAGTTTAGAACTTAAGTGGTTCTACCTCCGTAGACTATCGAGTTCGAACTTGGGCGACGCCATGTACGAGTATTCGGGGCTGGTCAGATTTGTGAGGGACTTCTTGGTGTCCATGTGGGGCGTCATCTCGATGCACACTGAAATTTCGTCCTGGTCGACGTCGCGCGCGTCCCATCCGTCCTGCAGTGGGTGCGTCCGTGGGTCGTACACGCGATAGAGACACAGTGTGAACGTGTTGGCGGACACGAAGAGGACGTTGATGAAGATGATGAACCAGTTGGTGATGAGGATGCCGTACACGAGCCAAATCGAGTTGTTGACGAGTCCAGCGATGACCATGTGGACGTTGATGAAGACGGCGGATTTGTGCTTGAGCACTTGAAACAACTTCTCCATCGGTGCACCGTACAGACAAATGCCAGCACCATCAGCGAGGATGCCTACGATTGTTCCGACGCTCTTGGTCGATTGGCCCGTGTAGCCCAAGCCGCCGACGACAGCGTAAATTGTGATGAGGGTCAAGACTGCCAGGAACACTGCCAATGTGCGAGCCACGTAGCTCTTGTCGGAGCAGTAGTACGTGTAGATAGTTAAGAAGACAACGGCGCAGCACTCTCCGTACAGGAAGCAGGCGAAGACCGGGAACCACATGCCTTCAATGTAGCCGTACATCATCCTGACATCACGTAACCAAAACGTTAGCAGTGCAACTGAAAAAAACTCTACTGCTGAAAGTCTTACCAAACGTGTGAATTGGCGAGCAGTGCTACAAGTGGGAAGACAGAAGCAACTCCGACGTGCTTTTGTTTGTGGATGCGGTACATGAGCAATGACGGACTGGAGACCATGCAGATTGTGGCCATCCCGGCCAGGACTCGGAACACCATGACGGCGGGGCTGGACATGATTGCGTGGACGTTCTTGATGAATGGAGACGAAAGTGGACAGTCGACTGCTTTGGTCCTTCACGGTGAAATGAAGAATGACAATGGACAGACAGCTCGTTCGTGGCCAACCGGAGAAACTCGGTACGACAGCTACCCCGCAGAGTCCGTGGCAAAGTGGCCTTGTCTCACAGAGGCAGCGAGATCATCGGAACAATCCTGTGGAGTGCAGGGTAAGACCATGGTCTCTGCACGTCGTCGTCCAAGCGACTCGATCACACTCACAGTCCGGCGGTCTTCGTCATCCGAAGACACACAAGGCTCATGAGCCAGGCGATGTGATTTGAACCATCACGTTAAACACGATCGATTTGTACGCCTGGGTTTGTCATGAAGTCCGACTTGATAGGACGCATGGTACTTGCAAGTCGGAGCTGCTACTACTCCATCGCATAAACTTTTTTTTCGTGCGTGTACGCGATACATGTAATGCAGTTGCTGTACATGAATTGCTAGTGCCACCGAGATACCCAACGTTCACGAGAAAAATGAACTTGACGAACCAAATGACTCACTTGTCAATTTACGTCAAGAACTACACGACCAAGCTTACGACCATGTCAATTAACTGCTGCATGCCGCCGCTGCAGCAACTTTCAAAGGTGACGCTCTTGCCAACGCGGTTCTCAAACGTATCGGCCTCGTTGTCATTTCTGGAGACGATCGATCATGTGGAGATCAACACCACTACAGAGCTCAATGGCACCGTGTACTACCAGGTTGATGTGTATCTAAAGCACAGCACGTCACACATTCCGACAGTCAAGGCAACCATGTGTGGAGAGCAACCCGAGTACCAACTCGAGAAAAGCTTCAGCGACTTTGCTGCACTACGACACGAAGTGTGGATGTACGCACAACGAACTCACGAGGACGGAACTCGCTGCAAGTACTGCGGCGACTTCATGAGTTACATCGTGCACTCAATGTCACAACCAAGACTCTGTGTGAAGCTGACGACGAGTGTCAATACCCGCAAGAAGCTGCTAACGACATTTTGCAACGCCTTCATCGAGAAAACTCTGCATGACAAGACGGAGCTTCGAATGTGCAGCGGATTCAAGTTCATCCCACACATTATCGAGCGCTTCTTCAAGCAGGACGAGCCGTAGTTTCCATCGGCGCTAGGTTGCAAGAAAACATTTATTCCTCCCTGTATTGGTATGCTTGAGTTTGCACTCGTCGATGAATTCAACTCCATTCATCACGCAGGACACCGCCACGCTTGTTGTAGGCTCGACCGGCAGCTTAAATGTCCAGAAGCAGTCGCTCCGGGTTCTCGATCTTGTCCGCAATAGCCTTCAGACACGTGACGCCTTCACGGCCGTCGACGAGGCGGTGGTCGTACGTGAGCGCCAAGTACATCATAGGACGCGCAACCACCTGGCCGTCCACAACCACGGGACGCATCTTGGTGCCGTGCATGCCGAGGATACCCGACTGCGGCAGGTTGATGATAGGCGTACCCATGAGCGAGCCGAACACACCGCCGTTGGAGATCGTGAAGTTGCCACCGGTCATCTCCTCCAGCGTCAGCTTGCCGTCACGCGCGCGGGCCGCAAGCTCAGCCAAACTCTTCTCCACGTCCGAGAAGCTCATGGACTCCGTGTTCTTCAGCACGGGCGTCACCAGACCCTTTGGGGTCGACACGGCCACACTCATGTCCACGAAGTCACGGTAGACGATCTCCTGGTGCTCGTCGTCGATCATGGCGTTCACGCCGGGGACCTCCAGCAGCGCCGAAGCACTGGCCTTCACGAACGCCGACATGAAACCGAGCTTGACGCCGTGCTTGTCCTCGAACGCGTCCTTGTACTGCTTGCGCATGCTCATGAGCTTGGACATGTCGACCTCCTGGAACGTCGTGAGGCTGGCCGCAGTGTTCTGCGACTCTTTCAGACGCTCGGCCGTGCGCAGGCGCATGCGGCTCATCTTCTCACGACGAGACACGCGCTCGGGCGTGGCGAGCAGCGGGTTGGCGCCAGCTACAGCAGGTTCCGGAGTGGGGACGGGCGTTGGGGCAGCAGCCTTCGGGGCTGGCGTGGACACCGGAGCGGGCGTCGAGGCGGCAGCGGG
>KV742072.1:35144-47088 GCA_000468175.2 Phytophthora cryptogea
TGTGTTGCTTGCCGAACATGTAGGAGCCTTCCCTCGAAACCACAAGCCTTCAAACGACTGTTCAAGCTACGAACTCCATCTCAAACCGCCACAATCACGACGTTCGACTCGCCCCATCGACTCGCGAGTTGTCGCCACAAAAGCACGGTAGGCGTGCGGCAGGGCACCGTCGCCACAAACTTCTCGTCGCAATAGCAACCTTAGACGAAAATCCAGGCTGAATAGGATATGACGTGCCACAACTTACAATGAGCCATGAAGGCTAGGCAATATTTGGTCGTTGAAGTTTGGGTGCTGAAAATCATGCGCTGGGCGCTGCAGCACACTCTGCTAACGGCGAACGTGCCGTCCTTTGGCTGGATAAAATATTGAGCCGGAACGGGCAGCATGGCTCGGTGGGGAATCAATTGCGGTTGCAGTGTTCGCCAGAGGAAAGCTCGGCGAGTTCGTCGAGAAGGAGGAAGTAGGATACCGTCGGGACATGTCACTTTGCTCTGCTTGCTGGTCCGTCCGCGCCTTTCAAGGTGGTTTCGGCGTTTTGCGACTCATGGCTTTGCCTTTCACGCAGCAAGATATGGTTCTCAATCGGAGTCAGCTAGTCGTCTACGGCCTTTCACCTCTCGTCCGTTTCCGCCTGGAGGGGCGTCTCGTGCGTGGCCTTTGATGGGCATCCACTTTGACCTTCCAACCGCTCGTTGCCGTAACGGCTGGAAATGACAGCCAAGCTGCGCTTGCTAGTCAGGCCTCGATACGTGGGGAAAGATCCCGCTGCTTCGCGTTGTCGTGCACTGACTCGGCAAAGCCTGCGCGGCGTTCTCGCTGAGAAACACCCGGTTGAAAGGCGAAGTTTGATGACCATCAACGTCACCGCCAATTACGGTGCCGAACCCGCTATTGAGGGTTGTAACGACCGGTAGTCTGCTCGCGTCGCCCAACAGACGTGCAGATCTGCCCAGGTGGTCGCTTCGCCTTTCAGGAGCTGGCGCCAGGAGAGAAACCGACACCGCTCGAGAAAGCGCCTATATGAAGTGGTCGGTCACTTTGCAATCCGCTGCCGACGACGCGCATCAAGCGACATCCGATTCATCTTTGCGGCTTATCCGAAAAAGTATCCGCGACCGCACGACCGCTTATTCCAGCAGGTCATCCCTCCCGTGTCGGCGATTTGAACCCAAGACCCGCGCTTACGCACGCGCAGAAGCCAGACGCGCTCAGACGACACGCAGGCGGGGCGACGTGCTGCCTCGTGTCCCGCAATTTAACGCCGCGTCCCACGTTGATTGGCCCGGTGTCGTCAATACTGAAAACTTAAGTAAAAGGCAACTAGTGACGTACCCGCTCATTCCCCAATCTGCCGCGTCACGCGCAAGTCAGTCGCTGCCCCATCCCTCCTCGTCCGCTTCGCATGGAGCCGCCGAGCCACGCGCGCCTTGTGGCAATGCGCCTCCTGACCAACTCGAACACGCAGCACAAGGCGGCGCAGCTGTGTCTGTCCCCCACGGATCCCAGCGAGGATCCGGCCTTGACCATGGCCATGGCCTCGCCCGTGCTCACGGGCAAGGCGGCGCCCGTGACGTCGCCCAACCCGGCCAAGACCGCGCTGCCGGGGCTGCAATTCGCCATCTCGGCGCAGCGCGCGCCCAGCCGCGAGCTGCGGCTGCCGTCCTTCTCCAGCACCTCGTTCGAGCTGGAGAGCGGCGCCACGCCCGCTGGTAGCAGCGCAGACGAAGAGGACGACGTCTGTCGAGAGATGGAGCAAGCGTCCGTTGCAGAAAAAGCTGCGGCGCAGAGACGCAAGAAGGGCACGCGCCGAGGAACGCTCCACCCGGAGGCCAAGAACGTGCTTAAGGCCTGGATGTTTTCTCCTGAACACTTTGCTCACCCGTACCCAAGTGAAGAGGAGAAGGAGGAGCTGGCTAATGAAGCGGGCATTGAAGTTAAGCAGCTGTCGAACTGGTTCACGAACGCTCGCAAGCGGCTCTGGCAGCCGGTGCTCCGCCAATCTGGCGTCGAGGTCAAGAACTTCCTGTCCACGGGACGCGGCGGCCCGCGTGGCAACAAGCTCGAGGTGCCGCCCAACCTTCACCAGTTGGTGTCGCAGTCTCCAGTGTCGAGCCCTCCTAGCTCGCCTCGCAAACGCTCCTGGTCGGCCATGCAGAGCTCCCGAGTGAACTCGTCGCCGTCCACGGACTCAACCACCTCAGTGGATGAGAGCAAGCGCAGGAAGAACTCGGTGAGCCGCAAACGCTCTAAGACCAATGACAACAGCGAGCAGGAGATGCCGCAGCTGCAGGACCTCGAACTGCTGGCGGCCACGTCGCTGCTCGGACTGCAGCACCAGACCCAGTCAGTGCATTAAGCGCGGGAGCAGCAAGCGCGTATCCTTCGTGATATTTATTTACTCTTATGTCGGCAGTTGAAGTCGAAGTACAACTAGAAAAAAGTATCTTCATTCGCAGTGAAGTATCTTCAACACGCAAAGCCATTCACATGTATCCCAATCCCAACCATGCTTGTCATTTGTCTATTCTGTTGAGCTTGGCGTCTTGCGCTGTGCTTTACGAGCCAAGAACCGCGCTCTAGCAGCAGCGATAGCGTCTTCCTTGCTTGGTTTCGGTTCCTCGCGCTTTTCTGCGGCATGTGGGGATGAAGCGTCGGTTTTGGCGCTAACCTCCTTCCGCTCCGGCGACACATCACGACCAGGTGGAGACTGCTCTTCATGCGGTTGTTCACTTCCCCGCGGTTTCTTGACAACCGGTTCATCTTGACTCTTCGCCGCCTCGCTTGCAGCATCGCCCTCCTGTTCGTGTTCACGCTCTCGTCCCTCTTCCTCGCCAATTTTCTCATCTTGTCGAGCCTCCTTCGCTGTGTATGCACTCCGCGCATTAGCTGTGGAGCCGCCCATCGCAATGTTCATGTTGAGATTGGCGTAAAAGCCCGCCATGGCGTTCGTGCCCTGCTTGGTAACGTCCTCCTGCTCCTCCATGGCAGCAAGTCGCGCGTCCTCCGCATCCCAGCGCTGCATCTCCTGCAACTTCCTCTTGTACGATGCGGAGACGAGTTTCTCCTTATCTCCGTACATGGCATCGTCCGCTTTCCGCTCATTAAGCAGACGCCGTTCTCGAATGCGTTCGTTCTCCACCTCTCGGATCTTGGCTTGTTGCAGCAATGTGCTGATGTACTTGGGCTTCTTTTTCTCTGCTTCTCTCTTGGCTGCACGCTTGGAGGCCTCACTCTCCCGCGTGCTCTTCATGTCGTCGTACACTGCGTCATAGTCAAAGACCGACGGGTCGTCGGCCAGCGCCTGCGCTCGAACTTTGTCCACTTGGCTCTGCTGCAGACTGCGAGCAGCTTCAGCTCCCACGCGTCGTCTGGCGTCTTTCTCCTCGTCTTCTTCTTTCTGATTGGCGGAATTGGCTGCTGCAGCGCTCGCGAACACGTTGAAACCCGTGGAGAGCTCCTAATGGGGAATTATGGCCAATGTTCAGAGTGAGATTGCGAAGCGTAGACAACGAGTTTGAGCGTGCAACTTGTATGCAAACCTTCTTCTTTGTGTCCTTCTTTGGTAGAACGAGGCCGTACTGCTTGGTACTGGACGTGAAGGGCGCAGCCAGCGGTTTCTTCTTGCCCTTGGAGCTCGACAGCTTCATTGAGAACGCCATGACGAATGGGTCAATGGGAGACCCAAAACGGGTGGAAAAGGGTACGTATTGTGTACTGTATACAATTGATTAAGTACGAATATGGATAAACTACAGTAGTCACCGCAATTAGCGTCACCGACACTAATTTATGTGAGGTGTTTGAGATCTTGCTCACATATATTAGTGTCAGTGTCGCTATTTCTGAACTGACACTAATTTATGTGAGGTAAAAATAGTGTCACTTTGGTTATTAGTGAAGGTGCAGAGTGAAGGTGCACCTTCAACAGTCACTACTGTCGTGTTACTGTCGCTCGCACTTTTATCTACACTTGCCGCGCTAGTGGCTGCCGTCTTGCCTGCAAAATCGTCTGGGTGCTTCTAGATGATTTCCTGGAGATGCGGTTATAGCTGCTTTGGGCTCCACGTGCCGTCAATCCCCAGTGACAGACCACACCTGATCATTGCCTTTCTGGCGTAGTTGATGCCCGACCGAGGCCCCACAGAATGGGTGCATGCTGGCTGAGCTTTCTGGACAAGAATGAACATTTCCGACCAGCCCACCACAGCTCCCGCAGGACGTCATAACCAAAGGACTCTTCGCGGACATTGCTTGTTTCTTCGCCTTGCTTGAAATGGGCCCTAACTACTTCACATATATGTCGATATAATCGATTCGGAAGCTGCACCGAAGGTGGGCTTGAACACACAACAGCAGATTAGGTGGGTGCCCCAGTTCACCAGACCCGTGACACTAATTTTGAATATTGATTTTTTTTCTACACGGAAATTAGTGTCACGATATTAGAGTGACACTAATTCCCGAATGACACTAATTCTGAAGTGACACTAATTGCGGTGACTACTGTACTAAATTTCAAAATAACCATTGACAAAACGTGACTGTACAAGTGTGAATTAATGAAGGAAGGTGTTTGAATTTTCATCGTGTTGTGGTTGGTGTGCAAACGCTTCAAGCGTCTCCAGCACGCAGACATGGCTGGTTAACTATCTCTAGCATCCAGCTGGACCAATTCCTCGACCAAAAACTTACTTCTTGGAAGCGGCGTGGGCCTTCTTCTGGGCCACACGCGCCTGGCGCTGCTGGCGCGAACGCTTGGCAGCACGCTTGTACTTCTTGTCGAACGAGTGGTCCTTCTTGGCAGCAGGCGAGGGGTCCTCACGGATGGCCTCGTGCACCTTGGTGATCAGGTCCTCCAGCTCATCCGGGTCGATCTTGGCCTTGACGTACTCGGCGTAGTGCGACGCAAGCATCTCCGGGTCGTCCTCCTCGAGCTCCTTCATGTGCTCCGACACGTGGATAGCGAAGATGCGGTCACGGTGGACCTCAGCGTCGTAGCTCTTGTCGTCGCGGCTGTAGCCAGGGAAGCGCTTCTCGCTGTGCGGGATGTCCAGACCAGCGTCAGCGGCACCCTTCAGGGCACCAAACACACGGTTGCCCGTGGTAGTGGAGCGCAGACCACAGTCCAGGTAGCAACGGAAGGGACGCTTCTCGTCGGCCACTTCGTCCACGAAGTACGTGCGGCCGTTGCTCTCCGTCTTGACGATCTCGCCGTCCACTTCCGTGTTGCCCTCGTAGTCCTCGTCCAGGCCGAGCTTCTGCAGCACACGGCGACCCACCAGCAGGCCCGTGGCGTACGCAGCAGCGTAGTTCTTGAGGCCCACAGTCAGGCCGTAGCGGGGCAGCTCCGCCGACGTGGCCTGGCACAGGATCTTGTCGCCATCGATCTCGGCGTACGCGATCTGGCAGATGACCTGCTTGTTGGTGATGCGCACCACGAGACGGTACTTGGGCGAGTTGTACTTGTTCTTGTCCTGCGTGATGAGACGCTTGCGGGCGCGGTAGTCCGTCTTGCCCTCGCGGCGACGACGATACTTGACCTGGTAGCGCTTAAAGTACGCCTTGTTCTTGATGACCTTGACGAACGGCATCCTTCCTCGATGAAAGTTTCCAAACTGAGCCGTCTTTTAGGGCTAAAGTGCGCTTTTTGGTGGGTGGTCGGCGTCGCGGCCTATCACCATACAACGAATAGCATGCGGAGTCAAATGCGATGGGGAGGTCCACCAGTATAAATCTCCGAGTGGCCACACCAGCTTGCATTTCCACCAATCCAACGACTCTATTTCATACCTCGACGAACGATTCGTCGAGAGGTGCAGCAGGCTTAGGGTTGGGATGACTGGTCCCCACTTCTCGGCCCAATTCGACTCCTTTCGCCGCCAGTTTTATTAGTTCGTTTGGCGTTTTCAGCAGCAATGGTGCGTCTCGGCACTTCTCTCGTGTATATGATACCGATCACGTGTATCAACTTTTTTCTTAGTTGCTGACGCCATAAACCGGTAATTTACTTTTTGATAATGTAGACTTTCACTCGCTTCGTTTCCATCGGCCGTGTGGCGCTCATCAACTACGGCCCGGACGCCGGCAAGATCGCCACGATCATCGACGTGGTGGACGAGAACAAGGCGCTCGTGGACGGCCCCTTCAGCGTCACGGGCGTGAACCGCCACGTGATCAACTTCAAGCGCCTCTCGCTCACGGACCTGACGGTGGAAATCCCCCGCCAGTCGCGCGAGAAGACGCTCAAGAAGGCGCTGACCAAGGCCGACACGCTCGCCAAGTGGGAGTCGTCCACGTGGGCCAAGAAGCTGCAGAACAAGAAGACGCGCGCTGAGCTCAACGACTTCGACCGCTTCAAGGCCATGATCGCCCGCAAGCAGAAGAGCTCGCTGGTCAAGAAGGCCGTGGCTGCTGCCCGCAAGAACTAGGAAACTGTCTTGTTAGGAGAGTGAGTGCCGCCTGCCAGTAGTGTCGGGTGCCTTCACGTGGTCGGTCGACGGATCAACTAAACGTCCTAATTGGTTATTTTGCTGATAACCCCATGCCAAACTTCCTTCGTGTGTTGATGGATTTAATTAACTACGATACGTTAGCTGCTTTATTGATTGTTAGGTGACCAGCTCTTGGGGGATACCAGGGACAACGTATCCTTGTATGAGGGAACTCATTTTCAGCGACGTGTACATTGTAGACTTCCTTCCAGTGCAAAGGAGGAGAATGTCAAAGTCCCCATTTGTTAAGGCTGCACGTGTGGTACTACGTAGTAGTAAAAAGCAATATGCGCTCACTGACGTCAAAGTAGGAAACGTACCACGATACAGCCGAAGTCAGCCTGTCTTCACCGTAATTGCAGTCGTCAAAGCGATCACCACAATTAGCGTACTTTAGGAGCCGCTGCAGCGCGTGCAATGACGTCTGATTGGAACGCCAACTGTGAAAAATATTCGACGAGATCACGCCCAGACAAGCCAATGAATCATTTCAAACTACCATTGCGATGGTGGTACGACATCTTCGCTGAATCAACACCCGGAGGAATTTTTCTAGCCTGGTCTAGCGAGTGCACGTAGATGTATTGATGAGCGTTTTGAACGAAGAAAATATACTAAAAGCAATGGACATTGCGACATTGTTTGTTGTTCACGACCGCTTCAGTCAGAGCTTTGTCACTGCAGCCTTCGCTGCGATGATCATGTAGCACTTCACAATTTCCAAATGGCCCATAGCTGCGGCGCCATCCATTGCATTCGTCGTTGGCTGCGTTGAGGCTGAGTCCATCATGGCAGTGGTGAAGAAACCAACGTGACACTGGTAAGCGTCTTAGCAGTTTGTTGCTGTAAATCTGGATAGATAGGACTCCTATCCATACTGTTCATACCCATGGCTGTTGTTTGTTGTGCATCTAACAGTATCATCATACTGCAGTCCTCTCCGTTGTTGTTGGAAGCAAACTTACGATGAAAAGCATCCGAGAAATGGCCTTGCGCAGCACTTTTGCCAGTCGATGTCATTGGTGGTACGAAACCCACAAGGAAGTTTTCGAGAAGCACCAGCTAACAACCAGTGTACATCGTCCTGAACAGCGTGACGCAAAGACTTGACCCTGTCTCAACTGATTACGACTCGGATGCTTCATGTACCGCGTGAAGCAAAGTGGTAATGGCAACTTTGACCATCGCTGTGGTCTCACAGTTCTCGACATCTTCAGCCTTTCCATCTTTGTTCCGCTGTATTAAACGTTCAAACTCTTTGCCAAGGTGTTTCATTTGGTACAGTAGGAGGCTCCGAACTCTGTTTGACTACAAGTTGTAGCGCTTCCCTGCAACATGCACGATGCAAGTCCAGTGCGACGCAGCGACTCGTTCGGTCTCTACTCCCTCTTTGCGTCATTCATTTTTGGCGATGCACGGGACAAGAGAACCACTTGGACAGAAAAATCAAAACGCTTGGTCGGCAACCGCTTGCGTCGGCGTTATTCACCCAACAGCGCACTGACGTCGAGTTCCGATGATCTCCAGAGCACTGCGATTGGCTTTCGACAAGGGAGGTCACCGTCGTTGCGACACTTAGCAGTCTGAAAAGTTGGCGGAGCTGGACACTGTCGACAACGAGGACGCATACGACAAAGGACAGGTCGCTCTCTCTCATTATTCAATTTCCCGTGAAGGACTCACAGCAGCCCAACACTAATCGTATGCACAAGTCGTCGGCCTCCGTTGCATTCGCTTCGCCCCGGCGGTATCCCCACACTCTTCTCAAGCTCCTCCAAACTTTCTAAACACAATGTCCAAGGACACAGCAATCCTCATCTTCCAGATCCTCTCGGGAATCGCCACAACCTGCATGGTCTCCAGTCCGGCGCTACTGATGTACCGTATCCACAAGCAGAAGCACGTCGGCGTCGCCTCCGTCTTCCCTCTCGCTGCACTGCTCGCCAATTCACACGTTTGGTACGTTGATGTCTTTAAAGCTTTACACTTTCAGAGCGACACGCTAATGTTTGTGTTTCTGTTGACTTTAGGATGATGTACGGCTACATTGAGGACATGTGGTTCCCGGTCTTCTCCTGCTTCCTGTACGGAGAGTGCTGCGCGCTTGTCTTCTTAACTATCTACACGTACTACTGCTCCGACAAGGGCTACGTGATTCGCACGCTGGCGGTGTTCCTCACAGTCCTCGGACTCATTACAATCTACGCCATCGTGGGCGGCTTGGGCTACACGGGCCAGACGACCAAGAGCGTGAGCACCATCATCGGTATCTTTGCTGACTGTGCAGGTATCAGTCTGTACGGTGCACCGATGGAGAAGCTGTTTCAGGTGCTCAAGCACAAGACCGCCGTCTTCATCAACGTCCACATGGTGTACGCCGGCATCGTGAACAACATCGTTTGGCTCACGTACGGCATCCTCATAACCAACTGGTTCATCATCTTCATCAACGTGCTCTTCATCACGGTCAACACGTTCACCATGTGTATCTACGTCAAGTATGACCCCAAGACGCACCCGCTGCAGGATGGTTGGGACGCGGACGACGTCGACGAGCAGCCGATTTCAGTGACCATCGACATGGCGCCGCATCTAGAGACCAAGGCGTCCAAGAAGTCGCTCACCAATCTGCCCAGTCCCGAATATTCCTGCCTGGCCTCGCCACTCGAGGACCTGCAGAGCAAAGTGTCAGGACATTAATGCGAACTTAACTTCAGCGAAATAGTTTTATGCTCTTGTCAATTGGACCATTTTAACCAACGCGTACTTAGTGCTGGATGCCTTCTCAACTGCTTGAACAGTACATGCATTGGGCGTGCCAGGAGGCTGACGCAACTTTTAGACGACGCATAGCCCTTTGCCTCTGAACACTGGAGCTCTTTTCCGAACTATTGTTCGTCCATCGCTATACCAGATAATTCAAGTCTCTAAGACCTGGCAATGCATCTGGGCTTAGCTATCACTTAAGTATAGCGGAGTTGCTCTCTGAAAGCAGAGCACGCTGCAACAGACGCTGTTGTGCTTCACAAGGCAGTCTCCAGTTCACAGTTCCTGTTGTTTTGTCCGAAATTTGAGTCGGTGCAGAGGAGATGGGCCGCGCCTCGTGGCACTTTCGCTCTTTCAGTTTCTGCTTGGGGCAACCATTTAACAATTAACGCGCCACGTTAGTAGCACACTAATTGCCTGCAGTGATCGCTGTTCTAGCAGGTCAATCAGGTTCCTTCCCACCTCTGCTCCAAACAAAATATTAGTTCAAAATGCCGGCGGAATGATCTCGTGGGGTACATGTATGCCAGTCTCCATTGCGCCTATGAAAGACGCCACTACGCTTGCTTGCTCGCTCCCGCTGGTACGCTACGGCGTCGACGTCACTATGCGAGAGCTTTATTAAGCCTCGCCTCAAGTCCAAGACGTTTTGGAGAGGGATCGCACTCTTCGTCTCAAGTTGAAGCCAGTCAAGCGCGTGCTCATGATCGCCTCGACCGCTTCCGCTGCATAAGCACTCAGCCACCGCTGAACGAGAGCGCAGGCTGTCGTCGGGTTGAGTGAGGCTCGAGACGTTGCTCATTTGTCCTTTCGACGGCGATCGCCAGCCTGGAAGACGCTCGCTGCTGCGACTCGAGTGCTGTCGGTGCCCATAGCATATCGCTACCCGGGGCTGCCTGAGCCACGATCATTTGCCTCGAAAGTGCGACGTTCTCGCGACGTTCCCGCGTCTATGCTTCGGCACCGCTCGAGGCTTTCGCAAACCTGACTGGGGGTCAGTCCGAACTGGGCAGGAAGTTTTTTCATGCTGCCATGAATATTTGTTGCGCTCGCAGCATCGCGAACTGAATGCACTTATAGGCTCGAGGCAATGGCGGCGCTGGTGCGTGCTCGATGGGCAGTCACTGAGCACAGCTCAGCTCGCTCCGATCGTTGCAAAAACACCAAAGAGCTTCAGTCAGAAACGCTACCAAGCACCAAAGACGAGGGCCGTCACTTTTAACGTTTCCTCGCTGTAAAACCGAGAGCTGGCTGGCTGTGCACCAAGCGGCAATATGCAGCACCGCTGACTTGCCGCCGTTGCAGGCCTTGGCGGTGATTAACGTGCGTCTTCACTCGACTCTTGCATAAACTCCACGACCAGCAGCAGCACTGCCGGCTTTATCGCTCACCAAGTGGTGCTCGCTTGCTCATCCGCTTGCTCACAATACCGTCCACGGTTGCACGCGTTTCTCAAAGTGTTCTTCGCTGCTTCAGCGGCGCCCAGACACGCACTCCGTTTGACGCTTTGTCCAAGCAGCTCGTCACATGCGACAGTAGTCGCGCTTGACTCGAACATGGGATGGATTTCTCAACCAGTCACCGCCGGCGCGTGGTGCTATGCAGCCCCACGGCCATTTGCGGCCCAAAGGAAGCTCATTATCCAATTTGCTGCACAGGCCTCACAGCCAACCGGAACTGCAGCGCTAGACACCACCGCCAACCTTGAGCGGTATCACTTCAACTACACACACCACTTTCATCTCTTCACGATGTCCCACGCAGCCGCCGTTCTGGTGTTCCGCATCCTCGCCGGTTGCTCCTACCTGGTCATGCTCACCAGTCCGTCACTCAACATTTACCGAGTCTACAAGGCCAAGAGCGTCGGCGTACAGTCGATTTTCCCACTGGTTTCTCTGCTCGCAAACTCTCACATTTGGTGCGTACTTGTCATGAATTGGTACTCGGTGCACATGAACCACAGTCACTAACGACTCTCTTGCTTATGAATCAACAGGATGATGTATGGTTATCTGGCCAAGATCTACTTCCCCGTCTTCTCTTGTTTCCTCGTTGGTGACTTCGCTGCGATCATTTACTTGACCATCTACTACCGCTACTCGAACGACCGCAGCTACGTGGTCCGGTCGATCGTTACGACGCTCGTCATCATCGCCATCTTGAGCGCCTACGCCATTGTCGGCGGGCTCGGATACACGAACCAGTCGCGTCACGGCGTGAGCACGGTGCTCGGGTTCTTCGCCGACATTGCCAGTCTGTGTCTGTACTGCGCGCCCATGGAGAAGTTGTTCCAGGTGCTCAAGCACAAGTCAGCGGTGTTCATCAACCTGCCGATGGTGCTCGCCGGATACGCCAACAACATGATCTGGCTCACATACGGCAGTCTGATCACCAACTGGTTCATGATCTCCATCAACATTTTCTTCTTCACGATGAGCACGTTCACGCTCGTCTTGTACCACATCTACGACCCCAAGACGCACCCGCTCAAGGACGGATGGGACACCAACTCGAACGACAACTCGGAGGAGGACGACGTCCAACTCCAAATCTCGGTGGACCCGTCGGACGACAAGGACAAGAAGAAATTCAACCTGCCGAGTCCCCAGTACGAGGCGATGCGTTCTCCAATTGCACCCGCCCGCGCGGATTAGAGAAATACATGCTTCAAAATTTTCATCTCG
>KV742072.1:47138-59540 GCA_000468175.2 Phytophthora cryptogea
CAGTTAGAGCAGCATAACACACATAATTATTCGTTGCCGTCTGCTACATCCTAAACATTTCGTGTATCAAGTCTCTTTGAAACTATTCGATGTTCGTCGAATACACAAAAGCGTTTGCAAGCTAAGATACGTACGTGAAAGGATCCTCGACAACGTGAGGTATACAGACTTTTTCTTTGTTTTGTCATTTGTTGGTTGGTTGCCCAGTTGAGGGCACACGAAGAGCGCCCACGATTCATGCTCAGCTCGTTCCTCCTACATTCACGCACACTCAATCAAGCTGTCTGGCTACCCTGCTCCTCGTTCGTCATTCATCCTCCGTCGCTTGCCATGCTTTCTTGTTGTCCCGCCATGTGTCGGGGTTTCTTCCGCTTAGCTCTGCTGCCTGCAGCACGCTGTCGGCTGCCTTCCTTGGGCAGACCCTCACAAATTTCTGGTGACGTCTAGATGCTGTACTCATCCGTCTCGAGCAGTGCTGGCGGCGGCAGGTTCTTAAAACTGTTCTGTTGAAGCGCAAGCTGCTCAAACTGCTTCGCCTCGTTATCGAGCTGCAGCTCCGGTGTGAAGTCAAAGTCCTTGAACAAACGCTTGTCATCCTTGTGTCCGTTCGGGTTGGGGCGCTGCACCTGGGCAGCATTCGGGTCCATAAGGTCGAAACCCCGCTCCATCTCTGAAATCTCCTGGTCCGTGAATGCCTGCGGGAAGTTCGACGTGTCCGGAACACCCGACGGATCCTTCTTAATCTTAGGCTGGAACGGAGGCGCCAACTCGCGCGCCTTGAGTTTCTCCCAGTTAATACCAGCGAAGAACGGGTGGTCGAAAATCTCGCGGTCGCCCGTAGGGCCAGAACCCAATCGCTGCTTCGGGTCACGGTGCAGTAATCTCTGGATAAGGTCGCGGGCATTCGGTGACAGGTACTCCGGGATGACCAAGTGGCCACGCAGAATGTTATGGAAGAGCTGCTTCTTATCGTTCGTGTAGAATGGCGGCAGACCAGTGAGCAATTCAAACAGAAGCGCACCCACCGAGTACCAATCCAGCGCAAAGCCGTGACCTGAGCGCGACAACATTTCTGGTGCGAGGTACATGGGAGAACCACAGAACGTATTCGCGGAAGTGTGGTCCTTGATACCCTCCTTAGAAATACCGAAATCAGTCAGAAGACAATGGCCATCCAGATCCATCACAACGTTTTCAGGTTTGAGGTCGCGGAAAACGATGTTCTTGGAGTGAAGATGCGACAGAGCAAGCGCAATCTCACCAATGTAGAATGCAGCTTCACTCTCGGTAAAAGCCTTCCGTCGAGTAAGTGCCGAGAGCAAATCACCACCACCACAATACTCCATGACCAGGAACAGGCGATCCTGCGACTGGAAAGCGAAGTACAGCGTCACAATGTACGGGTGGTCTGAGCATGCCTGCAGTGCTGCCTTCTCTGTGTGGATGTACTGCGCCTGATTCTTCTGAACGATAGCCTGCTTGTTGTATGCCTTAAGTGCATACCACTTGTCGCGGTTCGATCCCTTGCCACGCACCAAGTACACCTTCGCAAACGCGCCACGGCCAAGCACCTTCACAAACTCGAAATCACGAGGACCCAGAGCAAGATCCTTCTGATACTTGTTCTTGAATGCCAAGTGGCTAACCTGCGTAGCGTTACCCTCACGTTCAGCCATCTCGTTGCGAGGCTTGGGCGGCTGAGACGGGTTAGTAGCTGCTAAGTTCGAGCCGCTGCCGAGCAGCACACGGATCGGGTGACCAATGGGCGACAAGTGCACAGGAAGACTGCCGCTTGCGTTGGGTGCGTCGATACGAGCGCCGCGTGCCACCAACAACTTGGCTGTAGGAATGTCGCCTGTTTCAGCTGCCATGTGGATGGCAGCATTGCCCTGGTAATCCGTGACGTTGGGGTCTGCACCTGCATCTAGAATTTCCTTCACGCACCTATAAATCACACAATCACGCATCGTCAACACGATTCCACAAAAATCTGCAGCAGCCGCCAATACTTACTCAACGTTACCAGCCTGCACTGCAATGTGCAGCGCCGTGTAGCTGTCACCCGTGCGCGCGGACGGATCCGCGCCTCGCGCCAGCAGCTCCTTAACAGCATTCGGGTGGTTGTTGCGCGCCGCCAGGTGCAGCGCCGACGTTTGGTTAATTCCCACTCCATTCACATCCACGACATTATCACGCAGCAGCGTGGCAATCAGATGCCAGTTACCCACTTCAGCGGCATCGAAAAGCTGGAACTGTTTCTTCTTCACATCTCTTAGATCCAGAATCATCTGCGGTGCCGTCGACCGGAGCTTACCCGCGCCTACGGCGGGGGCGTCCACCGACCGTCCTCCATTAGTCTCGAGCTCATGGATCACTTGGTCCTTCATGGTCAACTGCTCCCTTAACGAGCGGTTCTCCTCCAGCAGCTGCTTGATCACCACATCCTTGGGGTCTGAGCTCTTGTCGGCTCCGCGCACAATCTCATGGTCCTCCAGCATACTCGGGCGGGAGTAGTCCGTCTCTCCGCTCTGGGCGAGCATGGCGCCCATGCCAGCCATCACGCCGGGTCCTCCCGACGCGCCCAAGTTGACGGGCGTCGAGTCGTGGAAACTGCCGCGCATCTGACTCTTCTTGAGCGCGTTGATGTGCGCGCGCACCGACTTGACCCAGTCCTCCATCTCCCTGGCCGTGCTGGCCTGGCAGAACATTTTCTTGGTGGGGGTCACCACTTCAAAGCAGTTGGCCTTGTCGTCAATGTTGCTCTTGCGCACGATCGTGTCGGGCGTGAGCTCCAGCTCCCCCTTCAAGTGCACAATGTCCTCCTTGCCAGTATTGAAGAAGCCGCCGCCCTGTTTGTAGTACGACAAGTGGCCCTCGGCCAGCACGAAGAAGCGCTCCTTCCAATTGGCGAACGCGTCCATGCTCGACATGGCGCGCTTGGTCAGGAAGCCCGTCTTGCTGGACACGAAGCCCGCCGAGTCGTCCTTAAGCGCCGCCAATTGCGCGCCGGGTGTCGTGGCCGGGGACGACGACAGCGCCGACTTGCCGAAGCTGATGGTGTTCCGAGAGCTTAAGCCGTTGTTGCCAAAGCTGTTCACGGGGCTCATGCCGCCGAACGCGCCCGAGCCGGAGCTCAGCGCCTCTCCCTGACTGTTGCCGCGGCGGCGCGGCTTGGTGAAGCGCTTGCTGATAGGCTGGCGCTCGCCGGGGCTGCGCGAGCTGCCGCTGCTGGACATGACGGCGCGATTTAAGGGGCTTCTAGCGCGCGCGCAGAGGCCGGAGCGGGGTCGATACGTGCGCGGGGGTGCGGCGCACAGATGGAGGCCCTGGAGGCGCGTGGAGCGGCCGCGAGAGAGTCGAGAGCGCCCGCGGAGTGAGTTGGCGAGAGCGTTGCCGACCGCCTTCCTTCTTTCGCTTTGAGCCTTGTCCCCCTTCCGCTCGACGCGCTCTGTGCCTATTTTACAGTGACCGATAGGAGAATGGATAGACATAAGAGAGTGATGAAAAGCAGGAGATATGTTCCTAGAGGTCGATTTTGGCATGTAAAGTGATTTTAGGGTATGTTACATACTGGGGTATGCGATCTCACGTTTAGGAAAAGAGTGTGCTCAAAATTTGAGTGTATCCACGTTGCGTGGATTCTCGGCGGGGCGCCAATTGGGCCAATAGCAGGTGCCGATCATATGGCGACTGGATTTGAGTATGGAGACTTCAAGCTCGTCAAAGTCTCGCTTCTCCACACACTTTGAATTGGCCTCGAAGGTGCATACAGCAGTGGAAAATGCAATTCATTTATTGAATCGCCGACTTCCTTTCGTGGTCACCAGCTTAAATCGCTCTCTTCTGGAAGTTGCCCCAAATTTTCACCTTTGGTCTCTCCAATCTGGCTTTCTCGAGGATCCATCTTTTCGTTGGTAATAGATCATTGTCGGCGACGAACTACCACTGTCCGAGCGTGATTGCTAGTGTAAAAAAATTATGGAAATCCATGTACCTCGTAGTGAGAAACTTGGTCACTACTACTAACTCTCGAAGACCTAAAACAGTTTCGGGAAACTCAAATGTTGGAGAAATCAATAATTCACATTATCCATTGCTCGTCAAATCGACTGTTTAGTGAGTCTACTGTGGTCGAGTTGGCGAGCGGATATCTTCATTTTCCAGGCTTGAGGTTTCGATCTTCTTCTTTTCGGATAGGTGATCCTGGGACACCTGGATCACGACAAACTCTTCTTCTTCGTCCTCGTTTTCGTTTGGGTCGAAGCCTGCTTTGAGAGGGAATTTCTCGGGGTTCGCACTTTCGTCCACGTTCTTCTTGTCCCAACCTTCCTCGAGCGGGTGGGTCTTGGGGTCGTAGATGTGGTACACGACCAGTGTGAACGAATTCATCGTGAAGAAGAAAATGTTGATGGAGATCATGAACCTGTTGCCGAGCAGACTGCCGAACGTGAGCCAGATCATGTTGTTCGCATACCCTGCCAGTACCATCGGCAGATTGATGAACGCGGCAGATTTGTGTTTTAGCACCATGAACAGTTTCTCCATTGGGGCACAGTACAGGCACACACTGGCAATATCAGCGAAGAACCCAAGGACGGTGCTCACGTCGTGACGAGATTGGTTCGTGACACCAAAGCCACCTAGAACCGCGTAGAAAGTCAGGACCGAGAGAATCGCGACTACCGTGGAGATCGACCGAACCACGTATCTGCGGTTGTCGGAGTATTGATAGTAAATTGTCAGGTAAATGACAGCTGCGAAGTCGCCGACGAGAAAGCACGAGAAGACTGGGAAGTAGATTTTGGCTAAAAAGCCATACATCATCCTGCTCGTCGTGAAAAAACAAACCTGTGAGTATCCGTGAAACAGCTACGTGATTCAGATGTCGACGTACCATAGATGGGAATTGGCGAGCAACGCAACCAGCGGGAAAATGGATTGAATACCGACGCTTCGGGCTTTGTGCACTCGGTAAATGTTGAGCGATGGACTACTCAGCATGACGAGATACGAACAACCGGCAAGGATGCGAAACACCAGCACTGCAGTTGCGTGCGACATTGTCGAAACTTGCTGATCGATTTCAGAGTTGGTTGGTGTTTGTTTCAGCAGTGAAGTCTTGTGCGACGAATTGGACAATGAACATTTACCCGCTCTAACAATCTATGTATCAGTACCGTGAGCGGAACCTCGTGATAAACGCGCTGTCGCAACTAGGAGTTCCGTTGGGCGTCCTCAGAACTGGGCTTGAATACTTGCGACCAAATCTGCTTTCAGGTTTGTGTTGCGTTTCGCGACGAATGAATCGTGCTGAGCGCACTCAAGACCTTAGGAAATGTTTGCAAAGCCAAGCAACGAATGAGGCGCGAGACTTGTGCATCTACAACAGTAAAAACAACATTTTCGTTTGCATTCCTACGACACAGTACTTCGTACTTGACAGGGTAACTAGCCGAATGTGGTTTGTGCGTGTATTTGCTTATATTTTCGTGTAATATTTGTTCGACTTGGAACTCAAACTTCGATCTAATCCGCAATAGCAGGCTCTACGAGTAAGTGGTCGACTTCATGGTGTGGCAATCTGAAGCCTAAAGCGATTATGTCCTTCACGGTGGTAGGCTTGACATCCGATGGTATATCCACAACTGACACTTGAATTCGAAAATCATCAACCTTTGAAGATGCTGGTTTGCTCACGACTGTGTCCCAGCCTTCTTTCAGCGGGTGCGTCTTTGGGTCGTAGATGCGATACACAATAAGTGTAATGGTGTTCATCGTGAAGAAGAACACGTTGATCGAGATCATGAAGTAGTTGTGGATCAAACTGCCGAACGTGAGCCAAATCATGTTGTTGGCGTAGCCTGCAAGCACCATTGGCAGGTTGATGAACACAGCAGACTTGTGTTTGAGTACCATGAGTAACCTCTCCATGGGCGCACAGTACAAGCACACACTTGCAACGTCAGCGAAGAACCCCATGACTGTGCTGACATTGTGGCGAGTCTGGTTTGTATAACCAAGTCCTCCAGCAATGGCGTAGGCACTCAAAATGGTTAGGATAGCGACTACTGCAGTGATCGATCGGGACGCGTGGCCTCGGTTCTTCGAGTAGCGGTAGTAAATTGTCAAGTAGATGGTCGCGGCGAAATCACCGACGAGGAAGCAGGAAAAGACTGGGAAATAAATCTTGGCCAAGTATCCGTAGATCATCCTAAACACCGCAGCAAGGTGCATTATTAGTTACTATAGTTGAAGATTGCTAAGCTCATGACACAGAACTTACCACAGATGAGAGTTAGCCAGCAAAGCGACCAGCGGGAAAATGGACTGCACCCCAACGCTCTTGGCTTTGTGAACCCGGTAGATATTGAGTGAAGGACTGCTCAGCATCACGAGGTACGAACATCCAGCAAGGACTCTGAAGGCTAAGACGGCGTCTGCGTAGGGCATTGTTGTTGTTGGCCTCGACCGAAGTTGACTGAGGATGTTCGGCTGTTAAAATTGCTGGTCTTGACTGGAAGGGATACTGTGAATGGCAGTTGATAGAATTGCTCTGCTGCCTTTGAAGCAAGGAGGTGAATGGGCTGACACACACGAAACTCTGGCCTGCGACTGCATTCAACTTGAGGAGAGCCACAAGCTGAAAATGGCCGCTACAATTCCACGCGTCAGTTCATTTCGTCTTTGGGCCTGGGCATTAGCAGCGTATCACTTGCACCCGCCCCCAATTTGGATGTGCATTTGCTGGTAGTTTACCTTCATTGTTGGCATGCTAGCTATGAGCGACGTTCTGACGCGTCGAAGCAAGTTGAAGACGGTACTTCCACCTTCAATTCAACATCCACAAACGTTTGAGGTTCATTTTAGCATCACTGGGGCGTGGTCTTGTGCGGGTCACCTACAAAACTACGCAGTGCAACGGCTAGCAAAAAAGGTTGACATTTCGTCCTGAGAGATAAGTATCCACCACGTGCTCGCTGGTCATTGTTCAACATTACGAAAGTTTTCTGGTGAACTTAAGAATGGATAAGCGCTCGTTCTTCGCTTTAGTCGAGCGAACAACCTGAGACGACACACGAGCCGCAGCATCAGCATCAAATAGAGCTGTCCCATTAATGGTATCAACGTACCGTCATTTCGAACCCGTCTTCCGCTAGAATTGCAGCGATCTCCTTCGGTTTGTTCTCGACCACCACGACCATGTAGAACACCCCACGGGGCGACAGTAGGTCCTTGATTTTGGGCAGCAATCGATCAGTCACTTCCCGTCCATGAAGTCCACCCGCCCACGCTGCTTCAATTCCTCTACAACATCAACGTAGACTCAGTACACAATGTTCATTCTCCACAAATTCATTTCAAACCACGTACGAGGATCCAACTTCTTCCGATGGAGTGGGCACATACGGCGGGTTGAACAGCAGTACATCGACTTGGCCATGTATCCGCGGCTCATAGCATTGCAGCAAGTCCGTGCGTACGATATCAAAGGCTTCGACTCCGTTCTTCTTGGCCGTCTGCTTCGCCACACCCGCCGCCAACGGGTTGATGTCCGTGGCTAGGAACATGGCTTTCGGACCCAACTTCTGCAACTGCGTGGCCAGATACACGAACACGGCGCCACTTCCACACCTGCGATCATTGTTGTGAGGTTCCGTGTGTACGAATTCCTTCGAGTCCATGACGTACCCGATCTCGACGCAGATCGATGGGTCTAGAGCCACCAACTGCGGAAGTTCGTCTTGCAAAGCGTCTACAAACAGGAACGTGTCTTCTGCTGGTTCGTACACGTCGCAGTCGTACGCCATGTCAATCTCCGGCAACTCGGCCATGGTCTCCGATAAAACTAACTGATGAACTGTCAAAGCACCGCCAGTTATCCTCAAATGTACGCCACATGAGACTTGGATCATGAAGAGACGCCATTCCTGAGCTTTCAACGTGTCGGTTGCCACGATGGACTTGCACGTGGATGAAGACGGATACAATAGCAGCACTGGCAGTGTGGATGAAGATGCCGAGTTGGAATTGTCCTGCGCGTTGCATGACTTGGCGTTGCGTGTGAAAACGTTCGAGGTCAATATGCAAGGTCGATTCCGACAGGATGTGGACGACGAGGAGATCACGGAGGACATTGATCAGTTCGAGGAGGACGCAGGCGCCAACTACTATGGAAGACATCGAATGGACTCGGATTCAGCGTCTCCGAAACGAAAAGGCAGCAGAAGAAGGAGGTCAAGTGATCTCAAGCTGGCCAAACTGCAGCATGAAGATGACGAGTATGACGCGCTGGAGAGCGATGACGAAGACCGACCGGAAGCGAAAAGCGCGTTGGATGACTTGGAGTCGAGTGAGGAAGAGGAATGGGACTCGCAGGAAGAGAAGGAGGAGCTCTGTGAACTCAAGCAGAACATCGCCAAGCTGCTGCAGAGCATGCAAGAAGAGGCCAAGGCGCTCGAGAACAACCAAGCAGACTGCAAGGTGTAACACCGTAGGAGGTTGACACGCAGCGATAGCTTCAGCGCGTGTAAGACCGTCACGGTGATGACACAAATGAAGCGGTTATTCATTGAAATGCCCCAAGGCTTTGCTTCTCCTTCTGCATCCAACTAACTTCCAGTACGAGGGTCTGCTGCACCTCCCGTTTGCACACTGCCACCGTTTTATTCACCATCAACATGCGTTTGGTAGTAAACAACGCAGCCACCCACACAGCAATCCTCGCTACTTGGATTGTAAATACTCGAGAAACCGCTTCTGCAGCTCGAACTCCTGTTCTCGAAGCTCCGTCTCCTTTTGCCGCTGGTCCATGTCAAACTGAATCTTGCTCTCGATAAGCTCCAGAATCCGCGCACGGAAGTTTTCGCTGCTACTAGCGTCATGAACTTCCGATGGCTTGGCCGGCATCACACCCACCGACGCCTCCAGTTTTCGTCGCTTCTGGGGCATCGTCACGGACATTGCAGGAGTACTGCTGAAGCTTGCCCCTTCACTCTTCGGCACGATAACTCTCTCCTTGCCATTGCCGTCCACCACCGTCTGTCCAGCCATTTTATGGTTTTTCCGGACAAGTGTCTCGTTGATCTCCCGTAGAATGGCTTCTTTACGAGCATTCTCCTCCATCGTCCCGTGTTTAAATAACTTGTCGTGCTTGCCATCTGTATACATTTTCATAAGGGCCGTCACTCGATCCCTAAAATAAAAAACATAAAATAATAAGTGAAACTAGGAATAAAATAAGCTAAAAAATAATTGCAGCATCAGCTCACCGGCATGCGTGCCAAGAGTAAGCTGCAGGGCTCTTAAACACGGTAATGCCGACCGACTCGGCCACGTTCTGCCACATCTGCAGCCTCGTGCCGTGCTTGGCCGTGAACGGATTGTTGACCTGCAGCGCCTCCAGCAGAATCACGTCCAAAGTACCATTGAACTTGGCGTATCGGCCTCGCATCACGGGCTTCTGGATCGCCGTGGGCGCTCGTCCTGCAAAGTATACACATTGTTTATTTAGTATACGTATACAAGTGTATACAAGACCGCTCGGTAACTAGAACAGCGTCCGCTCTGTAAATAGAACAGTAGCAAGGAGATCTCCAAGGCACGTGATACTGTGTATACTGACGCCAAAAGCACACGCACGCACACGCAGCTCCACACAGCCTACCTGGCTCATGGCTCCGCCCTACTGGTAAGGTATATAGAGTCGTACCGGTGCTGGCCGGCGCAATCTCCTCGTCCGCCATGACGTCCTCCGAGTTCCTTGGCGCTGAAATTCTCAAAATGCCCTCATTTTCTCTATTATCGGTTTTAACAGGGGTCACAGTTCCGAGATAGGTACATGTCATTCGAGTGAAAAGGCAACTTACTTGTGCACTTCAACGTGATCAAGTTAAATGGGAACCCTATGCATTGCTTTTAGGGACGCGTCATCTGTTATGTTGATTGAAGCTTACTTGGTCTCCTCATCCGGGGCTTCGAGCGACTTGGAGGCCATTTCAAGCGCACCTTCGAACGTGCGGTTGCCTCCGATGAAGCCTGCGTTGTGCACGAAGGTGCAGCCCTCGATGCCGGACACGCGTGACAGCTCCTCGTCACGCAAACTGCGCCACGCAGGCAGCAGTCCCTTACGCAGGGCGAACGAGCCGGGCTCGACGTTGAGCGCCTGCACGCGCGTCATGTTGCCCGTGGCGTCGTTGTAGAGCACGAACTTGATCTGGCCGGGGATCATGAGCTTCTCCTCCAGGTCGTGCAGGTGCGACTTCCACGGGCAGTACGCAGGGAAGTGCACGATCTCGCCCGACTTGTGTGTCTGGAAGCGCTTGGCCACGGCCTTCTCCACGATCTCGCGGGCCGGCAGCCACGAGTGCACCAGGTCGTGGATGGCGTCCGTGAACTCGGTGATGGTCATGTACATGGCCTGCTGGAACTGCTGGTTCACGCGGGTCTCGCTCTGGTCCTCGTTCCAACGAGGGTTCAAGTAGCCCACGCGGCTGCTCAGACTCGTAGACACCTGGTAGTTGTACGTGAGCTTGGCGTCGCCAGCAGTAGCCACCTCCACGCCGTTGTCAATGCCGTCAATGTGTTCAATGAAGTTCTTGTACGCCTTCTGGTGCAGAATGTCCAGCGTCGCGTCGTCCAGCGTCGTGGGGGCAGCGAGTACCTGAATGATCTCGCGTCCGAAGTGTTTGTACACGAGACCAGCACTCGACAGCTTGGTGTCGCGCTTGTCAAAGGTGCCGGTGAAGCTGCGTTGGTGGTGGTCGAAGCGCAGCGCCTCCGGGTCATAGATGCCGCCCACGTCCACGACGGCCTCACACTGCGCCAATTTGGCCTCGTCACGCGTCCGCAGCACGTCGTGGGCCGCGAACTTGGGCAGGAGCTTGAGCATCGACACGGCCAGCGCCTCGTCGCAGTGGAACGTGCCGTTGTGCGTGCCAATGTACTTCTTGGCGGCGCCCTCAGCCAGAGAAGACGTCACATGGGCGCTACGGAAGGCGGCGAAGCACGAGGAAGAGGCCACGAAGGCAGCAGCTTTGGTGGGGACAGCCATGACGTTGACTTGACTTGCTGACGTACTTTTGGAGACTGAACGGGGCTGACCACTGGAATCGAAAGACTTGGGATTTGTATGCTCCAAATAGTGTACCACCATTTTGGTTCAGGGAAACTCTTATTCAAGTTATACAGCTTTGTCTAACTTTATTGTTCAGACTATACGATAAGCTTAGAATTCGATTGCACGCAGATTGCAGCTCCAAGTCTACATGGAGATGCTGATGGGTTGGTTTGCGACTGCAGCTTGCTTGACGAACTTTTTCAGTGTTTCAAACCGCGCGTAGAACGTTTCCAGTGCTGGTGGCAGCTCGTTGCAACTTCGAACTTTGATCCGCTTTATCACGGCGTATGGAGCAAGAGAATGGATGGCCGCCGTTGCTGCGATGTCGGTCTCGTTCGCGCACAAGGCCACCACACTGATCCTCCCGACCGTGTAGCGTGTAAGCAACTGCTCTGCAGCATTTTCACTCACTTGACACAAACACTCGATGATCGCCGTGCGCAGTACATTGACCTTCCACAGCTTCATCTCCAAGGCCGTCAGCTGCGTGTCGGGGGTACCCACGACATACATCCCAGTCGTGACATTGCGCAGAGCTGCCGTGAGTCGCGGGAAGAAGAGCTCGCTCACCAGCTCGACGTAGGAGGTGGTGTACTCGCTGACAATGACAAGAGGTCCATCGACGGATCGCAAGGTCTCGGCCAGCAGCTCCAGGACTCGGGTTTCAATGGCCTCCATTGCTCGAACCAGTTCCGGCGAGCTTCGACACCGCGTCGTGGCGTGTTGAATCGACTCTACACTTGTCATGGGCGACAGATTGTGGGCCATCCAGTCCAGGGGCATGAGCACGTTCTCCCAGTTGAGCACAGCCATCTGCGACTTGACGAGAGCTGGCGTCCTGGACTTTTTGGCGCGACGACTGTGCAGCAGAGCGCCACGCGTTGGCGAATACGAAGAAGCATTGGGGGCCATGATGAATGGAGGAAAAGGTTGACGTCGGTAGTTGCTGGTAGATCGGCAAATGACATCTTCGGTGACCATCTTGGTTGAAGACATTCACTCTCAGTCAACTTCAACATTGACCTTCACTCACTCACCTATTTTTCCAAATCGCTTTTCCACCAATCGCATCACTCCGTTCTATTGCATAGACTCCACCAGTCATTTACCTTGTCAGCATGGCGCCGCTGTGTCGCGAGCTTCCTCCGCCGGGGTCGTATGTATCTTGGGCCGACTTGAAAAAAGGAAGGTAGTAGTGCGAAGTAAAATAAAAGTGTTTTTGTTTAGTTGTTGTCTTGCACAAGACGAAGAAAATTCACGACTGCTACAAACTAGGGACGGCTAAG
>KV742081.1:0-10085 GCA_000468175.2 Phytophthora cryptogea
GCAATGCTGGCAATGCTGTCATTGGAGTCCCAATCTTGGACTGCCACGTCAATTTGACGCGAAATAACGACCTGCGGCTCCATCGCATATGCGTCCTGCAAGTTGCCAATCACCTGACGCCAAGTCAAGTTTGACAAGCATGACAGATGGGCACAGTCCATGCATTCCGGTAGTGCTGCGGCAATGATGGTCGGACCTTCCTCGCAACATGCAGCACTGGAGTACATTTGAATCGCATTGCAGGCACAACAACATTTTCAACGAACCAACTACACCAACTCGACAGGCAAGTAGAGTAGCAATGGGCAACTTCGTGTCTCAATACCTGGAAACTGCGATGGACCGTTTGGCGAACTACTGGACGAGGCCGAGTCGCATTCTACTGCTCGGCCTCGACGGTGCTGGCAAGACGACACTGCTATACAAAATGAAGCTGGGCGAGGCGGTGACGACGATCCCGACCATCGGCTTCAACGTGGAGACGTTCAAGTACAAGAACATCGAGTTTACTGCCTGGGACATTGGTGGACAGAGTAAACTGCGGCCGCTGTGGCGGTTCTACTTCGAGGGCGCCGATGCAGTGATCTTTGTGGTGGACTCGGCTGATCGGTACCGGATTGATGAAGCGGTCCAGGAGCTGCACCGTGTCTTTGAGGACCATGCGCTGCGCGATTGCAAGCTGCTGGTGCTGGCCAACAAGCAGGACCAGCCGGGTTGTATGAACGTGGAGGAGCTGCGCGAGAAGCTGTCTTTGCATCGAGTGACTAGAAATCCGTCGCACATTTCGAAGACAGTTGCAGTGACTGGACAAGGCATTGACGACGGCATGTTGTGGCTGAGCAGAGTCGTCACCAACAAATAGCGTCGTCGTCATTCATTTCCAACAGTTCCAACACGAAAGACAATCTGCACTTGTACATAAATCCATACAACAAACCGATTTCACACCATCTTCACCATCTTACGTTTGATGCAGCGCCAGGGAGTGCAACGCAAGTCTCGATCCTTTTGGTCAGTGCTCGGATCGATGATCGAGTGCCATTCGCGATTCTGCCCAGTAGAGTTCGAGTGTCTTCAACCAGCAACATTTTCTCCATTGTGCACGATCACGGTGCAGTAATAACCCCACCCCACAAGCACATTGGCAAGCGTCCCAACAGCTATGTCACTTGTCGAAAGCTGCTCGACCCAGAGGTGAAATCCGCATACAAGTCTGCGTGAAGCACATGGTTCGGTTCGAGTCCGTACAGGATGCCGTGTATGTCAGCGTTCGAAGGATACTTCAGCTTCGTTCGTGCAATTGAATGTTGATGGAGCCCACAATCTCCACCACGGCATTCCAGACGCAAATGCTCCGCTTTCGACCGTCGTCGGACCATTCGTAGAAGCGCTTTACAGTCACGAGAGTATCAGCATCAGGCAACCACATCGTGTCGAAAGTCTTCATTTATACGACGTTGTCGGACACTTGGCGAGCTTCGTACAACCCAGGGTGGTATTCAGCACTTCGATCTGCAAGGCAATGCCACACAACTTGATCCACGGCGTTAGACGGCTGCACGGGACCATTTTGCGCTCTGAGCTTTCGGGGAAGACGCCATTTCTGCTTGGGTCGAACGAAATGCCGCGGAGCATGTCAACGCCTCCAAAGTGAGTGACTCCGGACGATCGAAAGACAGCAACGGCCTGATGGTACTGCGTCTTCTTCTCCTCCGAGCGAGTCGAAGATGGTGGCTTCTCTGTTGAAGACCTTCAGGAATCAGCTTGCCGGGTCGTCACTGGAGCTGCAACGCGCAAGGACCTAAAGAGCACAGGACAAGCACAAGGGATAAGGTCTGGAGCATCAAGCAGCCGGTCCGACCGCGAGGCAGGCGATGGGGGGTTCAGTGGAAACACTGTTACTACGATATACAAGCACATCTACTGGCTCACAGCTTGGGGGTTGCGGAAGGCCCCTTCGAGCTGCTTGAGCGCTCGCAGCTGCTGCTCGGCCATCTCTCGTAGCCGTTTGTTCTGCTTCATGGACTTCTCGTACTCCTGCTTCTGGAACGTCGCGATACGTTCCCACAGTCCGTCACTTGCGTTCGGATTGCTGGTGGCCATCAAGTCCACGGCGGCGGGGCTTCCTGCTCCAACGCTCATCCTGTCACTGTCCTTAATGGTCTGAGCTGGCGACCCTGGCGTCAAGTCCGTGGATTTGTTCGAAGGTGCCAGCAGTTCCGGCTGAGGCACCAAATTGAAGACAATGGCAGTCTCCATGGCCTTCTCTCTGTCCGCCAAAGCCTGCAACCTCAGCGTCTCGAGGGTCTGTTCCAATTGGCGCACGCGTTCTCTGAGGAATTGCACTTCGTCCTTGGGGTTCATCCTGTGCTTTGGTGTCCCCTTGACAGCTTTCGTGGCTTTAACTTTACCACTTTTCTTCACTAGAGGAGGCGTCTCGACCCTCGTAGGGGTGGGCGTCACCCTCACGTCCATGATACTGGACTTGAGTCTCCATTGCTCCAGTGGTTGCTTGAGTTTGGCCGTCACTGCGCCATGGTACACGCCGCCCATAGCGTCTTCGTCCGTGTCACTAAAGTCCGGACTGCAGAACATCGGCGGGGCTGCGAGCGACGTGACTCCGAGTCGGGACTCGTCGAGTTCCAAGGCTCCGGAGCATCGTTCGTCCGGCGGTGGACGTCGGTGATTGGCGCCGCGTCGGGAACTGCCGCGTCGAGGGCGTAGAGGAGGCACATCCAGGTCTTCGTCGTCGGAATCGAAGACGATGGGGGACGCCACGGAGGACGTGGAGCCCTCGCCAGGCTCGTACGCTTCGTCCACGAGCTCCATGACGTCGTGCAGCACCAGGATGCCGTCCGGGTCGCCGGGGAGGTCCGTCACACACATGATAGCACTGGAAGAGATGGAGGAATAGTGGGAATGACTTTGATGCACTGTGCGTATGGGGACTGCACATGTTATTATGGATTGAAGGGAGGGGGTAGGGATGTAAGAATAGATTTTGGATGGACCGGAAAGAGTGGGCAGTTGAAATTCAACTGACATGCGGCTATGGGTTCTTGTGCGTCGAAGGTGGCTACATTGTTGAAAATGGAGGAAGGTTGGAGACTTTGGAGCGGAGGAGGCTGCATTTCTGCGTGAATTGGCAGATGTGGCAGGAGGACGACGCACTTTGGTCCCCAACTTGTCGACGGTGGATGGTTCCGACAATGGCGAGCCCGACCATGTGGCAATTGAGGCGATTGATTCCTCATGACAGACAAAGTCACGCACAGTACACGAGTGGCGAGCAGCGGCCATCGACCGGACCAATTGAGACGGAGGTCGAGGCTGCAACAGATTCCCTTGGATGGCGTTCATTACTTTTGACTGTGACGTTGATTGCCGTCCGAGTGAAGTGACCGGCTCACCAAGAGCGTCGACGGACTTTGCGAAGAAGGTCCGGCACCGTCCCGCATACATGTAATGGTGACGGGAGGTGGGGGATTTTTGGCGCAACGACGAGGGCCATTTGAAATGGATCCGCTGGAAGGAGCATTCAACTCGTGGCGGTGCCAACCACAACCGATCAATCAACTTGTTGAGTGGCTGATCACCGTAGTGGACTGCCTCGGTGCGGTGCAGTTTCTAGCTCCGTCGATTGGTTTCTACTGAGAAAGCGTGGTTGTTCGCTCACTTTCGGTGTCATCTTCATCGTGCTCGTAGTTCAGTGATGCCAATGGGGAGTGTATCGTCATCGAACGGTACTATCGTGCAGCTCAATTAGTACCCCTGAGGTTTTGCCGATCGAAGTCCCCCACCCACCACCTAAAACTCGATCGCCTTTGCAGCGTCCCGACGGTTTACTACTTTAGCGACCACCAGGCACTAGCATCCACCTATGCAAAATGCCATCGCCACGGCATAGAATCGAAGTGTTCGGGTCTCACCACAGGAATCGGCGGCGCCACCACAGGAATATGAACACCTGTACAACTTTGCTCGATTGCTGTTCAAACCGTGCTCGCTCGCACCACCAACGATTCTCATAGTGCGATCAAGTGTCTGCATGCTCTTCTACGTGGTTGTCTGCGTAGTGGCATCTTTCTCCGCCATGAATCATGCTCTTCACGGCGCGGATGCCTTGGCACAAGAGACACGAGGCCCCATTTTGTTCGAACAAAGTGCTGAATGATGTCAGGACGACTGCCATGACGATTCATTTGCAGAGTAGGTAGATAGCCTTGCGCTTCATTTTCAAGCTTTGCTCGAATACGGTTCTCCCGTGTCATCAACATCGTGACACCAGAGGCAAACATTTGGAACGGCTTTCACGGCTACGATTGCCATTGGTGGCTATCGTCTTGGAGGACCCTGACATCATGGAGATTTCTACCAGAGCGTCACTCTGCTGCTTGGCCATGCAACCAAGTAATGAAAGCATTGCGGGGCTGCAAACCTGTTATAAATAATTGTTTTTAATAAACTGGTATACATTGCATATTACGTTTTATCAGGTTCCAAAGTCAACATGACGTTCAAAACCTTTAGATCTTTATAATTTCGTTCATTATATTATCGTATATCGAACGTATCAAGAAACAAAGGTTTATGTGAACGAGAGCACCAAAGACATGCACCACCAGACCAATTGGACGGTTCGGATCCCCTACGATGCCCTTCAACACGGCACCGGCGTTAAATAGTGCTATGACACACGAACGAGCTGGTCGTGACATCGACTGGCGGTAGTGTACCCCCCGAAGTTCGGGTGGGCTGGGCATCATCCACCCCCATGCAAAGCGCACCGACGGACCAAAGCTCATTGCTCCAGCAGCTCATTGTCCATTTCCCGTCTTCGTACGCACTTGACAAGCACCTTCCGATAACCACCCGCCTCCTTCCTCGACAATGGTGAACTGGGTCGAGAACTACCGCAACGCCAACTGGCCGATGGTCTACTACATCACACTCGTCCACATCGGAGCTGTCGTGGGTGCCACGTGCCTACCCGAGTGCAAGACCAACACGTACTGGTGGCTCTTCGGACTCTACGTGCTCAACGGTCTGGGCATCACCATGGGAGCTCACCGTCTGTGGGCGCACCGCAGCTACAAGGCCTGCGGTCTCATCCGCTTCCTGCTCATGCTCTGCAACGCCATGGCCAACCAGGGCACCATCTTCCACTGGAGCCGCGACCACCGCGTGCACCACAAGTACTCGGACACGAGTGCTGACCCGCACAACTCTGGCCGCGGTTTCTTCTTCGCGCACATGGGCTGGCTCCTGGTCAAGAAAGACCCCAAGGTGGTCAAGGCTGGCGAAGGTCTCAACTACGACGACCTGTGGGCCGACTGGACCGTCGTGCTGCAGGAGAAGCTCAACCCGTGGGGCAACCTCTTCATGTGCTTCGTGTTCCCCATGCTGGTGACCATGCACTTCGCTGGCGAGACGTGGTTCAACGCGCTCTTCGTGTGCGGCTTCCTGCGTTACGTGCTGGACCTGCACGCGACGTGGCTTGTGAACAGCGCCACGCACTTCTACGGCTCGGCCGAGTACGACAGCACTATCTGTCCTCGTGACAACTGGCTCGTGTCCGTCTTGGCGCTGGGCGAGGGCTGGCACAACTGGCACCACAAGTTCCCGTACGACTACTCCACGGGCGAGGGCGAGTTCCTGCAGTTCAACCCCACCAAGCTCCTCATCGACATCTGCGCGGTCTTCGGCCTCATCACGGAGCGCAAGCGCGCCACGGCCATCTGGCGCCGCATGCGTGACGCCCGTGCCAAGGGAAAGCTCACCGACGTCGTGGACCCGGAGGGCGATGAGCCGCTCAAGGCCTTTGCCGAGCTCAAGTCCAAAATGCTGTAGGTGTCTGTCCACGTTTTCGTGTGCTCGCGATAGCGCGTAGATAGCTAGCTACAGTAGCAGCAAGACCCATGTGCTGGATGCAGCGCCGCGTAATATACATGTATGCCTCCTACGTTAGTGTTTGGTTAGCATTGTTCCTGAGACGGAGCTACTGGATGATTGGCAAGTTGAAGTGCAGTGTAGCCATCTCGTCATTTTACAAGAAGCAAGTGTAGCATACAATGTCCGAGTCATCCGCCGTTACGAACCCATTTCAGTCAGTCACTTCGCAATTCGCCCAGGATGGACGACATCCCGACGCTGGACGAGCTTTTGCTCCCGGAGGACCCAGACTGGGACCCAAACAAGACCGACTTTGATTTAGACCCCGTCTTGCTCTTCCCCGAGCCCCTGGAGCTGATCGACGCAACTTCAGACGACCCACTTTCCAGTCCAAAAGACCCAATTTCCAGTCCCAATGAGCCCATTTCCAGCTCCAGCAGCGATACCGGCCCCCAAAATGCCCCACCACGTCGCAAGCGCCCCAAGGACGAGCTCAATTATTTGCGTCTAAAGACAGCAGAACTGGAGCAGCAGCTGACGCAACTCCAGCGTCAGGAGCTCGAGACTCAGGAGGAAGTTCCTGCAGATGACTGTATCTCAGTCTGGAGACGCGTGGCTAGACGCCAATTGGAGGGCAAAAAGCGCGCCCAGAGAGAGAACGAGAAGCTCCGAGGGATGGTGCAAGGCCAGCTCTCGATCGTGCAGAACCTCGAGAAGCTGCTGCGGAAGCGCTCGGCGCTGGAGGTAGGGAGACCTACTTTTTGGGTAATTTCGGTGGTCGTGACTCTCATTTGGGTACTTTAGGAATCTGGGAAATGGGTGAATGAGCGGAAGCGCGTGCGGGTCGAGTATGAGGCAGAGAGCGCGACTTTCGACCGGATTCGAGCCAAATTGGACGCTCAATTCAAAGAAACGGAGGGGGTGTTCCGTCAGAACTTCCAGGCGCATCGTAAGAGTGACGGGGACCATGTGCAGGTGAAACCGGACGGGTGGAACGGGATGTTTATGGAGTTTCTGTCCACGAAAGTGGTCCCTTTTGAGATTCATTCGACTGCGACCCAATTCTGGAAGTGTATGGCGCAACCGCAGCTCAAACTTCGCGATGGTCATTATTCGGTGAGTGGGTTATTTAGGGAATCGCTTGGGTGAAATAGAAACTGAGTGTGTTTTTTTGTTATTGTAGCTTATTGACGGATCCGAGGACACGCTTTCGGCAAAAATGGCGTTCACAGTGCAGCATCATACGCATCAGGTGGTGAAAGAAGCGTGGTTCGTGGTCAAGAAGTTTGTGGAAGAAGATAGGTGCGTGTTCGTTTGGGCGTGTGAGACCAAGGTCGAGGGGACAATGAGTGCTGCTCAAAATATGCGTCATCGGGACACGGGGTGGACGCTGGTTGAACGCGTTTCAAATGATGGCGAAGATAATAGCTCCTTGGAGTCGACCATTATCCAGACGTGCGTGCAAGTCAGGACAGAATTGCCGGAGGTGATGCCTCGCAGTCAAGATGAGTTGATGGTACTCACAGAAATCGTCACGAGCTCATTTCTCGAAAATCTTGATGGAATTCACCAGTCTGTGGAGGACGCCCTTGTTGATGAGGCGATACGTGGTGGTGGGACGAAGGAATTCTGAACTGATATTGTTACTGCAGTGCAGCGAATATTCACCACGAAGCTTTTCCAAACTCAAATGTCGATTGTCATCGTATGTACGGAGGACGTTCCGAAGGAGAATGCAGAACTCTTCAGCGGCAGAGCTGGTTCTTTTCAAGGACTGGCATGAGCTCTTAGCAGTTTGACTCAATTAGCACGAGGTTGTTATTTCGTTAACCTCCTGAAGGGCTTGTCCTGAAAAGAGACTTGGTCCTTTTAATGTGAAGCAAAAGCTTCGTTTTGCGTTGACGAAATCATAACACCTGAGGATATTCCTCTGACAGAGACTCCAGCAGTATGTATTAAGGTTAATTCGTTTGCTTTCGTGCCTCCTCTAATAGCAGATTCTCAATGATGGCTTCGCTCCCCACTTCAACATCTTCCCGTGACTGCAGCACGAAATCTGTGAGAGCTCCAATTTCCCATTGAGAGTTCAAGTGGACGTCCGGTGACATGGTTGCATACGCTTGAGTCACAGTTGCTCCTCCAGTGCCTGGAATCTCAGTCGAGTTCTTCATTACGATCCATCCCGATTCACGGAATGTGAGCCCACCGGTAGTGGTTCCTAGCAATTGGATGTTATCAATGACCGTGTGGCGTACAAGAACAATTCGATGGCTCTCCACATAACGGCGCGCAACTTGTCTCCCAAACAGCACGGCAGAACTACCATCATGCTTGAACTCGACCCCAAACCGTCGCAGCATTGTATTGTGCCGCATTTCGACATGCTGCAAACCATATTGCGCAAATATTAGTCCTTTCAGTGAGGCCAAGAAAGTTTATATAGTTGCTAAACGTACCTCCTCGATGTAGTTGTTGTACTTGTGACCTGTCTCTGCCAGGAAGCGCCACAATGCTCGACTAACTGTGTCCATGTCGAACGGCAAAAGCTTGCTGTCCTGGAACTCGAGAAACATCCCCACATTGTCGTTGTACTTAACGTCTCTGTCTCGAATAACCGGGTTTGACATCGAGGCTGTACGGCAGTGTGCAGTACAATTGTTCGTTTGAACATAGAGCTCGCCTAGATGTTTCACCATTTCTTCAAAATTATCTGTGGATCTGTTGTCTGTCAATGGCATTCGAACTCGCTTCAGAGGTGTTGTTATAGGCTAAATAGGACCTCAGAATGATATGTTAGCATTGCTGTCATGAAAGGATCTTAAAAAACATGCTCGTACCTGGTCGTCATCTCGCGTGCGCTTGACAAGGATGTCGTGCAGACTTTTAGCCATCCGAACTTGCATCTTGAGCTTCTCACGTAGCTGAGCATTCTCCACTTCGGCCAGTTCTCGTTGATTTTTCTGTCTCTCAGCCATGGGTTTCCACAGAGAAACGGAGTGCTGACCCAGCGTCGGGTTTTGCTGTTCATCGAACGATAGAGGCACAAGGAGAGTGGTCGATTTATCACTATCCGAGTTTTCTTTTAGTTCGTGAAGTTTGGTTTCCATCTCTTTCACTTGAGCCCGCAAGTACTCGAGCTCTTCTTTCCGACTCACTCGTGGCCGACCTGAATTTTTCTTCGTAGCTTTCGACCCAGGAGCCGTCGGCGTCAATGTTTTCGTGGGTTTAGTCGGTGTCTCCTCTTGTGCAGTGGTTGAGACTGGCTCAGACGTAATGATTGACACAGTCTTGTTATCTACAAACAGCAATTCCAGGTCTTCAAACCACGCACTGTCCGACATTTCTAGTGATCCGTTTGGGCTTTTTGCTGCTGGTTTCGCGGGCTCACAGATATCCTCGATGTCGAAGCTGCCAACAAAATTCTGCAGAACGTCGAATTCGGCAGTATCGTTCTGGATAGCGGCTTGCATGTTGTTTCGTTGTTTAAAGAAAACGGCGAGTGAAGTGAAGTTGGACATGAGGACACGTCTGCTCAGAACCGAGGTGTCAGGTGCTGTAAAAATCTTGGCACACAGAGGCTGCCTTGCATTATTTTGACATATTCCACATGGAGTTGTCTATCCCAATCTTAGCTTTACCTGATCATGGTTAACCGGCTGAAATCATCCAACAGACGAGTATTTTTGACAACTCTCCATTTCTTCTTCAAGAACTTGTTCTCTTGGAAGATTCTTCCAGTAGTAAATTTTCGCACCACGGCCTGAACAAAACGAATCAGATCCGCAGTTCAAGTAGCACAGGGTCGTAGCAGGAAGGGTTCTAGATTATATACTTAGTTCTTGCCTGAAAGAAGATTTGGTTCTTTTAATGTGAATGCACAGCTTCGTTTTGCATTGTTATAAATTCAGCGATCCACTTATTATTGACGAGACCATAACACCCTGAGGATATTCCTCTAAGAGAGACTCCAGCAGTATGTATTGCGGTTAATTCGTTTGCTTTCGTGTCTCCTCTAATAGCAGATTCTCAATGATGGCGTCGTTCCCCACTTCAACATCTTCCCGTGACTGCAGCACGAAATCAGTGAGTGCTCCAATTTCCCATTGAGAGTTCAAATCGATGTCGGGTGACATGGTTGAATACGCTTGGGTCACAGTTGCTGCTCCAGTGCCTGGAATCTCAGTCGAGTTCTT
>KV742081.1:10135-20503 GCA_000468175.2 Phytophthora cryptogea
ATTACGATCCATCCCGATTCACGGAATGTGAGCCCACCGGTAGTAGCTCCTGGTAATTGGATGTCGTCAATGATCGAGTGGCGAACAAAAACAACTTGATTGCTCTCCAAATACCGCCGTGTAACTTGCCTTCCGTACAACACGGCAGAAGTATCTCCATGTTTGATCTCGACCCCAAACCTTCTTAACATTGTATTATGCTGCATTTCGACATGCTGCAAACCATATTGCCCAAATATTAGTACTTTCAGTGAGGCCAAGAAAGTTTATATAGTTGCTAAACGTACCTCCTCGATGTAGTTGTTGTACTTGTGACCTGTCTCCGTCAGGAAGCGCCACAATGCTCGACATACTGTATTCATGTCGAACGGCAAAAACTTGCTGTCCTGGAACTCGAGAAACATTCCTGCATCGTCCGTGTACTTGACGTCTCTCTTGCGAATAACCGGGTTCGACATCGAGGCTGTACGGCTGTTAGCAATGCATTTGCTCGTTCGAACAAAGAGTTCGTCGAGACACTGGAGCATTTCTTCAAAATGATTTGTGGAACTGTTTTTGACGCTCAATGGCAACCTAACTCGCTTCGGAGGTGCCGTAGTGCTCTAATGTGCCTCTCAGAGTTATATGTTAGTATTCCTGTTATTATCGGGAAACACACTGAGAGCTCGTACCTGATCGTCAATTCTTGTGCGCTTGACAAGGATGCGATGCAAACTATTAGCCATCCGAACTTGCGTCTTGAGCTTCTGACGCAGCTTGACATTCTCCACTTCGACAAATTCTCGTTGGTTTTTCTGTCTCTCAGCCATCGATTTCCACAAAGCAACGGAGTGCTGAGATTGTATCGGATTTTCCTGCTCATTGGATGGTGGAGGCGCTATGACAGAGGTCGGTTTATCACTATCCGAGTTTTCTTTTAGTTCGTGAAGTTTGGTCTCCATCTCTTTCACTTTAGTTCGCAAGTACTCGACTTCTTCATTCCGACTCACTCGTGGCCGACTTGAATTTTCCTTCGTAGCTTTCGACCCAGGAGCGGCGGGTGTGAGCGTCAATGTTTTCGTGAGTTTAGAAGATTTCTCCTCTTGTGCAGTGGTTGGGACTGACTCAGACGTAGTAATTGACACGGTCTCGTTATCGACAAAGAGCAATTCCAGGTCTTCATACCAGGCACTGTCCGACATTTCGAGGGGTTCGTTTGGGCTTTTTGTTGCTGGTTTCGAGGGCTCATAAACATCCTCGATGTCGAAGGTACCAACAAAATCCAGTAGATCGTCGAGTTCGGCAGTATCGTACTGGGTAGTGGCTTGCATGTTGTGCAGACAAGTGTTGTTGTTTGGCGATAATGGCGAGTGAAGCGAATTTGGGGCCCGAGGACAGGTCTGATCAGAACCGAGGTCCGTCAGATGCTGTAAAAAGCATGGCATACAGAGGCTGCCTTGCATTATCATGTCAAAGCCCATGCGGAGTTTGTCTATCCAATCTTAGCTTTACATCTACCGCAACTCTATCGTAGTTAACCGGCTGGCACACTTGCTGCAATCATCACTGGTTTGACAAAGGAAGTCTGTTTGATACCTCTCCATTACTCTTTTAAGGATTTGTTCTCTTTGAAGCCTCTTCCAGTAGTAAGTTTTCAACAACACTCTCGTTTCCTACCTCAATGTCTTCGCGAGACTGAAGCACAAAATCCGTCACCGCGCCAACCTCCCAATGCGCGTCCAAATCAACGTCAGGGGTGAGCGCCGAGTAGGATTGGAACATTGTCATGGGCCCAGACGCCGAGACGAGGCCAGTAACGTCCTTCAATACGATCCAGCCAATGTCTTGGAAAGTAAGACCTCCAGTAGAAGAACCCGATAATTCTACTCGATCGATGACAGAACTCCGCACAATCACAATTCGATCGCTTTCGACATACCGACGAATTGCTTGACGTCCACCCATCGTAGCAACGCGTTTATCCTGCTTGATCTCGACTCCAAACGATCGTAATACCATGTTGTCGGTCGTTTCAATAGACTGCTACACAAGACAACGAGTTAATCGTCGAGCACTTTACCCAAGACAATTATCAAGAGATATCATACCTCCTCGAAGTAGTTGTTGAACTTGATGCCCGGTTCAGTCGTATGTCTCCAAATGGCGCGATTTACAGCGTCCAAGTCGAACGGCACGAGCTTGCATTGCATGAACTCGAGGAACATACCCGTGAGGTCGTTGTACTTGACATCTTTCTCGCGTAACGCTGGCTGTGATCCTGTTGCTACCGGACAAAGTGCCATGCGTTCATCCGTGAAGCTGTGGAGCATATCCAAACTCTGCACTAAATTGTCGAAGGCACCCGTAGGAACTCCCTCAGTATCGTTCGGAAGCGGTTTGAGACGCTTCGGAGCTTCAGCTGTGATCTGCCAACACAAACTCAATTAGTTTCGTTATAATACGAAGCAATGCCCACGAAATGAAGTTTACCTGTTCCGCTGTTCGCTCCCGTTTGCGAAGAATCCGTTGTAAGCTTTTCGCCATTCGAACCTGCGTTTTCAGCTTTTCACGCAGCTTGGAGTTCTCGGACTCCACCAGTTCCCGTTGACTCTTCTGTCGCTCGGCCATTTTCTTCCAGAGCGCGACGGACTGCTCCAACTTCATCGCAGCTTGCTTCGATTGAGGAGTTGTGGGGGCTGGTAATGCAGGAGATTGTCCGCCTTCAGCTTTGTCCTTCAAGTGCGTTAACTGGTTCTCCATCTCCGTCACCTTCTTCCGTAAGTAGTCGAGTTCTTCTTTGCGACTCACACGGTGTCGACGCGTGGGCTTCACACTGTCACTATGACTCCCCACACTAGTCGAAGGACTCGCAAGCCCCCGCATATTGGTCACCTTACTATTCGGCGTCGTAACTGGTTGGACTGCATTCACAAAGAGTTCTTGCAAACTCGCATCACTGGTGTCTGGGATTTGGTTCATTGGAGCGATCTCGTCCTCCATCCAGTCGTCACTGTCGTGGTTGACATTGGAGCCGCTCTCTTCCATCTCAAAGTCAGCGATAAAGGCCAAGACATCTTGCAGCCCCGTGAGGTCGTCCCCCGTGGTCCTGGGAGTAAACTCACTCATTGTTCGTGTCGGTCTCGTAGCACTTTCGATTGTGAGGCTTCGATCGTCCTTCTCTCTGCTCAGATCAGCTGTCGGTCTCCAATACCGCCGCGTTCTTAGCAAACCGGAAGAGTTCTCGTCCAGAGCGTGGTGGTGATCATTAACAGGAGTTACAGACTCGTACCAAATGGAGACCACGAAGAAAATCCAACGGAGGTTGGTGAGCTTCGACAATGCAAACAGCCAGCCAGCCACCAGTCAGAAAGTAAAGCAGATCTCTCTCTAGATCTCGACAGAGACGAAACCACCAAACTACACCAACACTTTCACTACAGTTGATATGGTCACTACCTATTATTACCAGTTCTTGCAACGCGAGACTTGATGTCAGCACTGACATCGACTGGATTTTCAGTGTCGTCATGATGACACAGAAGCATTTTGGCGTAATCGGAGCATTGTCAATGGCGGTGCCGTTAGCCGAAAACTCAGGCTCAGATCAAATGTCAAAAGTAGTTTTTCACAAACTGTTTACCACTTCCAGCGCTCACATTCCAAGAAACTTGCACACTGTGCAGTGCATTCAAAGTGTTGGTCGACCATTTTGGTAAGCTTACAGTATGGTACGTACATGTACTAAGTTGGCAGCATTCGCTAGGATTTGCGCGTGGGAGAAATGCCCATCGAGCCATCTGGACGGCGGTCACCTGGATTTTAGTCAAGTGTCCCAACCACTTGTTGGCCTCAGGACGAATCGAGCCACAGCTCACTCCGTTCGTGAACAAATACCGAAATGCTTGACGAATCCGAGACGCTGGAGGCCGTTTTCTCCTTCTTGGCGCAATTCGACCTACCCACCGAGTTGACTGGTCTGGACAATGCCAAAGACCACGAAGTTCCAGGAGAATTGCTGCCATCGACTTCGCTCAATGCAGAAACAACCGAACTGGAGAGTTTGTTTGCATTGGACACCAAGGAGAATGACGAAAGAAGTACCAGTCCCGCTTCTTCGGAAGACTCCACACAACAATTAAGAGAAGGCTCCAAGACGAAGTAGCGACCGAAGAAAGCTCGAATTTCACGAAAACATCAAATTGACACTCTTCGTGAAGAGACTCAGGACCTCAACGCCGAACTGCAGACTTTGGCTCAACACCGACAGTGCTCGGGGCTGCAAATTTCAAGAAGTGAATCGCTGTGGGAAGAAATTGCTCATCGACAACTTGAGCGCCGCCAACAATCCGAGGAAATGAATGTAAAACTTCGAGAGATGGTGGAGATTCAAGTGCACGAGGCGAAGAACTTGCGTCGCGTGCTGAAACGGCGAGCCAGGATTGAGGTGAGGCAGATACTGCTCTATCGTTCACTGGAACATTTCATTGTCTCTAATTCGTGCTATAATGATACAGATGATGGAGAACATGTTGGGAGTCAAGAGACTCAAAGCAGCGTCATGCGACGTTCCAGAGGATAACCCGCAAGTTTTTGAGTCGATGTTACAAGACATGGACGAACTCTACGTCGGCACCGACCGGCTTTTCGAAGAAAAAGGTCTCTACGATTTACCGTGTCCTGGTCGAAGAAGTGACGTTAGGCGCAACGTGAATGACGGGTTGTTCTTGGACCTCTTGCATCGACATTTGATTCCTTTTGGACTTCAGACTTCCGAGAAAGCGATATGGAAAGCGATGCACAAAATCTCATTCCAGGGTTTGCACTCGATGAAAATGCTCCAAAAGAATGTTCAATTCCACTCCCACCATATCGACGAGTCAAAGGACACGATTAGGATGAGCTTCGTCGTAGACACGTCCAACATGTTCGAACTGAAAGGCGCTCAATTCCGGAACGTGGTGAAAAAGTATGTGGAGGAGAACCGGGTTGTGGTAATCTGCAAGGGTTTGATGGAGCCAATTCTTCACGACAACAGCACCAAGTCAGGCTTTCACACGCGAACGACATTGCGAATTGTTCTTCGACAAGGTCATCATCAAGCCGCAGAGTATGAAGGGGTGACGTTGATAGAGAGCCACTTTATCGCCACACGCTATGATCAAGGTCTTCCATGTGCCAGCGTGGTTCGTACATCGTCCAATATGGATCTGGGCGTTGCTGCGTGGGATGAAGCGATTTCTCAAATCGCTCACCAAGTAGAAAATCTTGCAATTGATGAAGAATGCGAGAATATCCGACCTTAACTTTTCTGTTGGTACTAGTAGCGTATAAAAAAAATGCAACACACTCGACTGCTTGTACAACGCGCGGTTCAATGCTAAATTAGTTTGCTTTGGTCGTCGCATCCAACTAACGTGACATAGTAGTTGTAAAGCTCGAGGCTGTCTTCTGGCCACCCTGAACAAACACGTACCGATTCTCCCAGAAATTGAAACGATTGTGACTGTAGGTTGCACGCCAAGAACAGCTTAAGTTACTGTATTATCTCCTCGATCACCTCGACTAATACAGTGGATGTTGACGTATTGACAACTTCCCCTCGGAGTCCAAAAAATGATCCTGCCCGTACATTTACCACCAGGACACTGAGTTTAACACTGGCTGGAAGCTGAGCTTTGCGTTGTTAAGTCAGCAACATTTTTCTCAGCCGCTCTCGGAAGCAAAACCCGATCCATAATCTTCAGCTTTTTCTAAGCTCTCCGCTCTTCCCGTCTCAGATCGTGTCTTGTCATTGCTAGCTACAAGCCACACGAGCCTCGATCTTGTCCTTCGTTTTACGAGAATTCAGCTGCGTTGAAGCGGATCCTGTGAGAGGAGTCCGTAACCCACAGCCACCTAAGCCACAAAACTTTACCACATGAATGGCAAGAAAAACAACGTTTTCAGCTTTGACTGCTGCACTGGGAAGGTTTCTTTTGACTGCAAGTGGCCATTCTACGGCACTAAAATGTATCATTCCATTGTGACGAGTGTTCGAAAGCGAAAATGAACGAGGGGGCAACAAAATTGTGTGGAAATGGTTCGCCACTCACAAATCCACAGTCGACAAGTGACGTCACGACCTCATCTCGGGGTGGAGGCGGGAGAAGAGGAGGCAGGAAGAGCTGGCCATTACGGCTCAAGATGGCTACAGTGGAGCAACATATGCTGGAGGAGAGGTTGTCAATATGACATTGTGGAGGAGTCAGGTGAATGGCAGTCTGCAACAATCCACGCCGCTGGAGACGACCTGGGCGTAAACCTTGGGTCGGCCACTCGTTGAGAAGATCCACCGATCTTATGAGGCGAGCGCGCTTGCTGTCGTTGTGTCATGTCGCCTTTGAGGACTGAGTTTTGTTACCTGTATGTATGGGTATAATGGTATCATTTCTTGTTGACTTCAGGATATTTAAATTGTATACTGATTCTAGTGAATCTTCTAAACCTGATACCTGTCACAACTAATCTCCAGCTAATATGCGTTTTCTTGTAATCCTACAGGCTATTGCAATATATTGCCAATGTTGATGGCAATAGCGGAACATTTCCGCCAGCGTAAACGACAACTGTATCTGCAGTGGAAGCGGGTTCCTCATGTGTACTTTGTGCAGTGCCCACTCCATTTGTAAGTCGCTGGTCACTTTCCAATTCGCGTCTCGTCCGCATTGCACGTGCTCAAAACCCTAAAAAAAATGCCCCACGACGAAGTGGAGACGCTCGAAGCAGCTCTCGCCTTCATCTCGCAGTACGAACTGTCGACCACCCAAACGCCTGCAGTGAACGACGCCATCGACCTCACGCAAGCCTTTGAGCACTCGCACAAGTTGAACAAGTCGCACTCACTCGAAATTCCCGACCGCCGCAATGCTTTCGACCACTTGCACTCACTCGAAATTCCAGAGCACGACGTTGCCTCGACACCTTTCGACGTCGATCTCCACGCCGCCCAATCGTTCATCGACGACTTCAAAGTGGAGAACGCACTGTTTGATGCTCCAGTTCCTCAGGATTTAGTGCCCTTTTCACTGTCCGATGCATTCACTCAAAGTGGGAAACTCAATGCAACATCTCCACGAGTCAAGTCCCAACGACGCCACCGACAGACCAAGAAAGAGGAGATCAGCGACCTTCGAGACACCGTGGCAGAGTTATCCCAGCGATTGGATCGGCTGCAGGCGTCGTCGAGTCCCAATTCACCAGCGGAGGAAGAGGTCCGAGTGGGCTCGATCCTGTCCCAACCAGAGTCGCTCTGGCAACAAGTTGCTACACGACAACTTTTGCTGCGTCAGAAGGCAGAGGAGGATAACGCCCAACTGCGTTCGATGGTGGAGACGCGAGTGCGTCAGACCAAAAACCTCAAGAGAATGCTCAGCCGACGCAACGACACGGAGGTGAGCCACTAGTGTTGATAGTTTGTTTCTTTATCTGACGGTGGTTGTTGTTGTTCAGACGTTGGAGTTGATTGGCATGAAGCGCCACAAGCAAATTCTTGTCACGGGCCCGGCACCGAAAGATAACGACGCGGTGTTTGCAAAGCTTTTGCAGGGGACAGACGAGTTGTATGTGGGCTTGGATAAACTTTTCGCTGACAAGGGGATGGCACAAGTGCCGTGTCCTGGACGGAAGCGACAGGTCCAGCGCGATGCCGTCAACGGCTCCATCGTCATGTTCCTCGATAGGAACCAGGTCCCTTTTGAGCTCCAGAAGACACAGAAAGCGATTTGGAAGCTGCTTGCCGGTCGTCACCGCAGAGAAACCCCCTACTCCACGGTACGTTGCGAGTTCAAAGCACGTTGAGACTATGTATGATCTAATGAGCTTCGAATGCCTCAACAGGGAAAAATCGACTGGGAGAGCCAAGAAAACGGAGACACACTCACAAACTACGTCTCCTTCACCTGCGTGGCATTGGACGTTTCTGCATTGCTTCAAGTGCGAGAAGTGGCTCGAAAGTACATCACGGAGGACCGCGCGACGTTCATCTGTCGATCGGTCATGGAGCCCACTCCAACTAACGGGGAGAGCGGCTCCATGGGCTTGAAATTCCACGAGACTATGACCATTGTAGCACGACGAGGTGATCCTTTGTCTTCTGGACAGGAAACTACCATTATCGAGAGCTACCTCTGCGCTACTCGACAAGATGAAGACACTGCGTTGGCTCGCAAGTTTCGAGGCGAAATGTACGTGGATGTCGCCATCGAGGGCTGGGAACGGTCCTATTCGTCCAACAACCAGGACATCGAGAACCTGTTGTTCGACGAGGCCATTCAGGTCGGCTAGTGGAGAGGAAGTGTAGTGTTATCCAAGTGAACAAAGTGTCTTGAGTGAAGTGCTTTGAGGTTTCTGCTCTCTTTCATGGATCGGTTTGTGCTGCACGCGAGTTCACCAAAACCTCATCATCTGCTTGAACCAGTTCCGAAGCCAACCACAAACGCAGCAGTCTGCTGAGCACATGATCACAACAACAACACGATTGCTTGTCGCTGAAGGGATAGGCGGTCTCTTTCAGAATGACTGAATCGGGCGTGATCAAGTAAAGGGATCTGCTATCGCAAACTAACACAAGCATGACATTTCCCCTTTTGCGTTCGAGTGACTAACTGCGATAACGTCTCGAGTTACTTGGAAAGACCAATGGCCTGCACTACACGAGAAGAGATCGACTCTCTCCTAGCCACACTCGACTTGATCTCGGGTGATGATCACTCACATATCGATAACCACTCGGTTTCTGCAATGCTGGACTTGATTGGTACCGACGGCGCTCTTTTCGACTTGGATCAAGACCGCAACTGGGAGGACGAATCCTCTTTAACTGTACAAGATCACAAGAGTTCTGGTGATGAAGTCTCCTCCGTTAACCAGATCGACATTACCAGTCTTGTTGCAAGTGCTCCATGGCCTGAAGTTGCTTCCCCGCCAACAAAACGTCGACGGCGTGGAGTGCCCCGAAAAGAGGAGATCGCAGAGCTTCGGAAGACTGTAAACGAGCTTTCGAACCAGCTGCAGTCCTTGAAAAGCGCGTTAATCGAAGTGGCGGAAGCTGAAATGAAACAAAACGAATCGTCGAATGTTTTCACCTTGACACTTTGGAGAGAGATCGCGTCGAGACAGTTGAGACTTCGGAATAAAGCAGCAGAGATGAATGCAAAACTACGCGACGACATGAGGGCACAAGCGAAGTGTGCAGCAAACCTCAAACGCGTGTTGAAGCGACGATACTGCGAGGAGGTTGGTACAAAAGAGTTTTAAGTTTGCCATTTCATGCTTATGTTTCTCACGAAAGTTTGTGTGTTAGATGTTGGAGCTCATGCCATTTGAAAAGCGTGGGAGGAAAGTTTCGAGCCAAATTTTCGTTGACAACGATCGCATTTTCAAAGAGCTGCTCCAAGGTACAGACAGCGTTTACACTGGCGTCGATGCGTTGTTCACAAAGAAAAACATGGATCAAGTGCCGTGTCCTGGTCGCACTCAGGAGGCTTTTTCAGACGTAGTGAATGGTTTGTATCTGGAGCTGCTCGACAAAAACCAAGTACCGTTCGACACCTTTACGACGGCTGATGCTGTTTGGAGAGCAATGCGTGGACGAAAAACTAGCGATGACGAAATTGTCAAAGCCAAGGTACGGTCTCTCATAGTTTTGGGTCGGTGCTGTTTGTGCGAGTACCTAAATTATTATTTGTGGTAAAAGATCTGTGCACAAGACATTCAACAGACTGACGATGTCACCACTACCTACACACACTACGCGTGCAATGCTGCTGGGCATTCCTCTTCCATTCATGATCGACGAATCGCTCGGAGATACGTTGAAGAGAACCGTGTGATACTCGTTTGCCGAGGTCTCACAGAACCAATCAGTCGAAGTCTCGGTTGTCTTGGTTTGTTGTTCCGAGAAACCACTGTCATCGTTGTTCGTGCCGGTCAGCCATTGGTCTCAGGAGGGGGGACCGCTCTCATTGAAAGTTACTTGTGGGTAACTCGGTGCGATGAAGGCAAGCAAGCAGCTCAAATGTTTCGTGACGCAACTTACATGGACATTGCGATCAGAGGCTGGAACAGCAAACTTTCTCTCAACAACGAACGGATTGAAAACATTTTGTTCGATGACGCAAGGACGCAATTGAGGTGAACAGATACAAATTCGCAGTATGGGTTCGAGACAACGAACTACATTTAAAAGCTTTAGATGACTACGGGGTTCATCCGTACTTTCGTTCTTTTACCAATTATCAACTACACACATACACGTCGAGGTTCAAGGAATTAAAGTACATAGAGTGTGTATTCCTTGAGCCATTTGTGCTCATTCATAGAGCTGTCGGAGTTAATCTAACTCCGCTTAAC
>KV742085.1:2299-12462 GCA_000468175.2 Phytophthora cryptogea
GAGGACACTGCGTTCTTGTGGCGTAAGAAGCCTTCGGCCGCGTTCTCAAGCAATGCTGTCACTCGACATCTTTGTTTGGTGGCTGTAGGACAAGTATCTTCACGTTAGCAGACCTTAGTCAGTCTGACTGTCCTTCCTCATCCATTTCAAAAAGCCCTGGATCTGCACTGTTCCTCCTTCTACACGTCCACGCGGATCATGTCGATGCCGTTCTGTTTGAAATGCTCGTATCGCTCCGCCGCCTTGCCGATCGACCACCGAGCCATTTTCTCCATGAACTCTCTCAACTCAACCGAATCGTCCGCTGCCGCTTCAATCTCCGGCGTCACTTGCGGCCACACTGCCAACGTGCGGGTGCCGTTCTCCTTGTCCTGCTTAAAGCGCTTCATCATGCGCGTCACGTAGGCGTCGACGTCCACCGGATAGAGATACACGAACGTGAACGTCTTGTACCTGCCCGAGAAGATTCTCTTGACCAATTCTGCGTCTGCGACAGCTCCTTCCAGTACAATTTCTCTACCTCGATGCAGCTCAAAGAACTCGTGAATCTTCTGTACAAACGCCTTGGTGACCGCTTCCGACAGCGTGTTCTTGTACACTTTGAAAGCTGCGGGCTCCTCCATGTCGAACGCTTTGCCGATACTTTTCACGACCTCATCCAACTCCAACACTTGATACCCCTCCAATCGGTTCGAGAAGAACGTCTTGCCCACACCACTCTTGGACGTCAGAAACACATACTCGGGTCGCAGCACATTGAGCCGAGCGAGCACCTCCTCCATCGGTGCCGATACACTCTACTAAGTACGACACAATTTGATAATCGCCACTGTCGCGCTGCTCTTGGCTGCGTGCGCTGTACGACACCGCGCCTCGGTCCATGGGCCGCAAGAAGGGGAAGAAGAGAGGTAGTTATGTGCGCGTGCGTGTTCCGCTTCCAATGAGCTAAAATTCCACTCAAAACTCGCTCTTTTCCGCCCTACAGACGCCCACACCACGGCCCAAGACGCGCCCGCCACGTATGACGCCGCCACGCTGGCCGAGGCGCGCGAGCTGCAGGCCCAGGAGCTGGAGGTGCTGCAGGCCATCTACGACAGGGACCTGGTGAGCCAGAGCGCCACGCCGCTGTACACGTACATCTTCGCCATTCGCCTGGTGTGCGAGGCCACGCCCGGCTCGGCCACGACGGCCGAAGTGCTGCTGCATTTCGACTTAACGCGGGCCTATCCGCTCAAGCAGCCGCCCAATATCACAGTGGAGCCCAAGCACGGACTGTCGGACACAGAGACGCAGAAGCTGCAGCGAGGGATGGAGGCGCTCGCCCTGGAAAAGGTCGGGGACGCTGTGGTGTATGATCTTGTGGTGTTCGCCACCGACTTCCTTCAAGACCATTTGAAGGACCAGTCGTCGTTCTTTGATCAGATGATAACGAGGCAACAGGACAGAGAGACGAGGGAGAAACAGGAGGAGGACGTGCTGCTGCAGGAGCAGGAGGAACAGGCGCGCGCGAAGAACGAGGAGATCTTAGCGCTGATTGATGCAGAGAGGAAGAAGCGAGAGACCATGAAGAAGACGCGGCGACGGAGGCGGAGGCACCGCTCGAGCATTGATGGAGAGTATAGCGGCAGTGAAGGCGAGAGTCGAGAGGACATGGAGAGCTTGTCGAGCATCAACGAACAGCAGACGGAGGCGAGCTCGAAGCGCGACGACTGCTCGTCTCGGTCGGATTCGGACTCGGATACGTCGGATTTGGATGCGGTCGCTGCTGCGGAGCGTTATCATTCAAGATATCATGGTGACTTTAAGGAGCTGGGGCTGCTTGGACGCGGAGGAGGAGGAGAAGTGGTCAAGGTGCGGAATCGTCTTGATAGACAGCTCTATGCTGTGAAGAAGGTGAAGCTGGATCCGGACGATAAGACCATGAAGAAGAAGATTTTGCGTGAGGTGAAGACGATTTCTCGAATGCAGCACCGCCACATTGTACGGTATTTCCAGGCATGGATTGAAGGCGAAAGTGGAATGTCTAGCGACGATGAAGAGGATTCCAGTCTTGAGGAGAGTGATTTAAGTGACGAAGAGAGTACGATGGATGGTGCCGTTGTAAGCGAGAAAGAAGACTTGTATGGCGATGCAAGTCTTTCGTCTGGTGTTGACGACGGATTGGGGCCAATGACGTCAACAGACGAAGACGAGGACGACTGGTTAGGGACCATGGGCAGTAGCACAGGCCTTTGGCCGACGTCACGCCATGAAACCCGCAGTCTTCGAAGTAATAGCCATTCTTTTCAGCTCTCTTCGCATCGCTTTGCGTCCGAAAGTTATCCAGATGATGGCTTCGACTGGGAAGCTTTGGAGGAAGCACCGATGGAAGATATGGAGGACTCAAGTGACGATGGAAAAGGCGATTATCACCGTAAGGCGCTGCCTCATAAAACTCATGTTCCGGAACGGAAGCGGAAATTTGAGAAATTGTACATACAGATGGAGTATTGTGAAGGCAACGCTCTCAGAGAGGTGATTGATAAAGGAGCATTGTGGAAAAATCCCGACAAAATTTGGACGATGTTTCGCCAAATCTTGGAGGCCCTCGTGTACATTCATCGACAGGGCATTATCCACCGTGACATTAAACCACCCAATGTTTTCCTGGACTCCGAAGGAACCGTAAAGCTAGGAGATTTTGGTCTTGCAGTTCGGCCTCCTAAAGTCACGGAAGATGACGGCAGCAACGACGATTCCTCTCCACCCAACGAAACTGTGACCGGCGTGATATTATCTGAGTCAACCGGTTCATCTGCTGCTGAGCTTTACGGACGTCTAAAGCTGGAGAACTTGGAAAGTACACGAGTTGTCGGCCGGTCAAGTGTGCAGCACGATAGTAATTTGATGACTACAATGTCGGCCGACGTGGTCGATGGCAGCATCACCGCAGGAGTTGGTACAGCGTTCTATAGAGCACCCGAACAGGAAAGAGAGGGTCAGCGGTACAACCAGAAAGCGGATTTGTTTTCACTTGGAATCCTGTTTTTCGAAATGTGGTCGCCACCATTCACCACACTGATGGAGCGCGCTCAGGCACTCACTGGCCTGAGAGAGAGGCAAGAGCTACCAACGGCATTTAGTGCACCCCAAGATGTAAGAAAAATAATTTTGTGGCTTTGCGAACGGGATCCATCCAAGCGACCTAACGCGAAAGAGCTTCTAGCAAGCCCATTTTTGCCAGCAAAGATAGAGGTGGAAGGGTCTTACCTTCGTGAAGCTCTGGAAACTCTCGCGAACCCTCAGGGTAAGTTTTTTGGCCAGCTCATAGAAGCGCTGGTATCGCAAGAGCCCGTTAACCACGTCGACTATACCTACGATCACCTGGAGTCCGTCAAAATGCGCAGTTATGAAACACAACTGCGCACGAAAACCTACGTTAGGAACGTGCTACAGGTACGCATGTGTTGGTTTGCATTTTGCGGAGTTTACGAAGATATTATACTGACTGTTTTCATCTGGATCCTCACAGAAAGTTTTCGAGCGTCACGGGGCCGTTGAAATGTCAACACCACTACTTATGCCACGGTTATCCGAGCAGAGCTTCAACGGCATTACTCTTAATGCAGCGCCCAATGCATCGTTGATGCTAGATGGAAATGGTGTGTCAGTTTCGCTTCCATTTGATCTGACTGAGAGACTTGCTCGCTTCGTGGCACGGCACAACGTGTCTCGGCTGAAATGCTTTCAATTCGATCGCGTGTACCGGAAAAGTGTTGGGGGCGGCCATCCCCGTGAGTTCACTGAATCCGACTTCGACATTATTTGGGATGATGGAGGGTCTTTTCGTTTCTTGGAGCTGGAAGGACTGGAAGTCGTGTCAGGAGTGATTAAAGCGCTGCCGAGCTGTTTGGGTTCTTACTATATGCGCTTCAATGACGCCCGGATGACGCGTGGTATTCTTGATCTTTGCCGGGTTCCCAGTAGTGCTCGTCGTGAGGTACTTCGATTACTTTCAAATGAGGTCTCTTTCTACGTGCACGCTGGCCCACCGTCTACTCAGGCACCAAGCCTAAAGGCAGGTCGTTGGAAGTTTGTCGCAAAACGGATGAAGCACTATGGTGCACCGGCAAGCGCTATCGATTCGTTAAAACCTTTTTTTTTGTTACCCGAGGACTGCTTGACTTCGCTGGATATGATTGAGTTGGAGGTGCAGAAGCTGTTCGCAAAAGCACGGGCGCTTGCGAACCGCGATTCATTGGTTGCGACGGAGGGCGATCCAAGTTCGGCATCTTCAGTAGATCGAAAGCAAATTCAGAAGCGCGAGGCGCAGTTACGGCGGATTGTCAAGGATGTGAACGAGGGCATCACATCCCTTCGTTTGCTGTTACAGGGCATGCATTACCTTCAGTTGTCGGGGCCAGTGTGCACTCGATTGGATTTGGGGCTGAGCCCGCGTCCGGAGAGGTATACGTCAGGGTTTATCTTCCAGGCCATTTTGATCGGGGAGGCCACATATGGCGGTAACAATGGTGATACGACTGCCTCGTTGCTGGTCGCTACGACGGATAGCCAGATTATCGTTGCTGAAGGCGGGCGTTATGATGCGCTGGTATCGCGGTTCAAGCTAACGACGGCATACGCGAAGGCATCATCTGTCGCTGCAATGGGTGTGCGCTTTGCTATTGACAAGATCGTGTCATTGCTCGCCGAAACCGTGTGCCCAGCATTACTAGAGTTCAAATCACCAGCTTCGGAGGTGCTGACGGGTGGCCGAAAGGTGCTGATTTGCTCGGCAGGTAAGGCGTCTGACACCATGCTCTTCCGGATGCAGATCGCGATGCTGTTGTGGGGTCAAGGTATCGGTGCAGACTACCTACATCCAGAACCGCTGCACCTTGAAGACCTCGAAGACTACTGCGCGCAGCAAAATGTGCAGTGGATGGTGATCGTGCAGAAACACATGATGAGAGAGAAGCAGCAGGTGAAGATCCGAGCTGTGAAAAGCCATTTTGAAGCGGATGTGGTGACGAGTGTGGCATCTCTACCTGAGAACATCAGCGAGTTGCTGGCAACTTCTGGCAAAACCTCTCACAGTGACACTGCCGCTGGTGGTGGTCGTGGCAACAACCATTTCAACGACAGTATGAACAGCAACAACAGTGGCGGCGGCGGTGGCAACTCGTCGTCGGGCAACAACACGTTGCAACCCATTTTCGACGTGCGGGTGGTCGATGCGAAGTACCAGTCCAGGGACAAGAACTACCGCAACTACCAGCTCGACACGCAGAAGGTCACACGCCGTGTATCCAAGTGGATCTCGTCCAGTTTTTCATCTCGCGGGGACGAGGCCATGAAAGTGCTTTCGGTAGATCTGCCGTTTGCTCTCGTCCGTGAAATGTCATCAGCGCTCATGGAAGAAGGACGCGGTGCGATCGACTCGGTCTGTGCCAACAACCCTCGATACCGAAAGCAGCTCAAGTACACGATGGAAGAAATGCTATCTCTCACTCCAGAGTCCAATTCACGTGGCGTCGGTCGAGAGCGATACATTCTACTGCACAGTATGGTGGACGATCGGTACGACATGATGTCACTCGCTCCACCAAAGTCCGCCCGCAAAAGGAACTAACCCGAACATTTTGTGCAAAAAACCCGTAAATACACCACCATTCCAAACTTGAAAAAGGCAAGTTGAAGCTGTAACCTCTATGTTGTCATAAAATCAATCCCAAAACCCATCTTTCGTCATCATTCATTTCGCCATGAGCTCAGACGACGAGAGCAAGTCGGCGCCGCCGGCCTTCGACTTAACGCTGCACGTCAAGTACCTGGTGGGGCTCAAGAACAAGAAGGAGGACTTTGAGTCGTGCATGACGGAGCACATGCGCGTGAGTGGCTTGTACTGGGGCGTGGGGGCCATGGCGTTGCTAAACCACGAGCAGGACATGGACCCGGCGGAAGTCGTGGGCTGGATCCTGCAGTGCGAACATCCGGACGGAGGTTTCGCGGGCAACGTGGGCCACGACCGCCATCTACTGTACACGCTGCACGCGCTGCTGGTGCTGGCCATGCTGGGGGGTCTGGACCGCATCCAACGACTCAAATGTGCGGCGTTCGTGGCGTCTCTGCAGCAGCCTGATGGGTCTTTTGCGGGCGACGAGTGGAAGGAGATCGACACCAAGTTCACGTACTGCGCACTGTCGGCACTCAAGATCCTGGACAGACTGGAGCTCGTGGACGTGGAGGCTGCTATGACGTACATTGACACGTGCCGCAACTTCGACGGCGGCTTTGGCAACATCCCGGGTTGCGAGTCTCATGGAGGACACATTTTCACAGCGGTGGGGGCGCTGTCGTTGGGGTTTGCACTGGAGCAGTACGTGGACGACGAGCTGCTGGGCTGGTGGCTCTGTGAACGCCAGTGCGACTCTGGAGGACTCAATGGACGACCCGAGAAGCAGGCCGACGTGTGCTACAGCTGGTGGAACATCTCGTCGCTCATCATGATCGGCAAGTTGGACTGGATCAGCAAGGAGAAGCTCATCCAGTACATCTTGGCGTGTCAGGACCCGGAGGACGGCGGCATTGCCGACAGGCCGGGCAATGTGGCCGACGTGTTCCATACCTTCTTTGGCATTGCCGGACTCTGCATGCTCGGCTACTTTGAGCGAGAGAAGGAGGCCCACCCAGAGTACGAAGGCATTCGACAGATCCACCCGACGTTCGCTATCCCCACGGACGTAGTAGAGAAGTTGCAGCTTACGGCGGACATGATCATGCCGGAGGTGAAGGAGGACTAAACTGTAGTGCTAGATGGGAACCTAGCGTTAGTTGTAGGTTGGGTGGCAATTAGCTGACCTGTCGACACAATGGAACAAGTTGCCAGGAATTCAAGTGCATTTTCTTTCGCAACTAGCCATTTCGGTCATGCGTCGCGCGAAAATGCCAGGTAAGCGACAACCTGCGTCTACAGTTCCATGGGCGTGGCCTCCTCGACGACAATGTTGGCGGGGAAGAGCTCTGTCTTGGAGCTCAGGACACCTATACACGCAGGGAAAACCACAAATTAGCCATTTCACCTGCAGCTCTACCGATAAAAACGACAGCGTACGAGTAGCTCCGCGGGGGATGTGCGTGACAATGTCTCGGTTGATCTGCGAGCGCAGCTCCGACACCTCATTGGGCTTGATACAGTTAATCTCCTTGACCACTTCCACCTTGCCGTTGACCTTCTTGATGGTTGTCAGATCCACGTTGCTGCCCGAGCCCAGGTCATTGAAAATACCAGCCAGGATAGCCTCCTGCACCAGCTTCTTCGCCTCGTCCTCCTGGAATTTTAGCAGCAACTCACATCAGAACCTTCGCAGATCAACTTAAGTTGGACATTGCAGCCGTACCGTCATGTCGTCCTTGTAGCCATACTCGAAGACCGACATAGCAGCCAGACTACCGGATCCCATCGTCACGAAGGGCAGCTTGTCCGTGCTGTTGCCAATAACACCACACCATTAGTACAGGATAACCCCCAGAAACGGCAGTATCTTTACCTTCCGTGAGGGTAGATCGTGTAGAGATGCGGGCCCGTAACGTCCACGCCACCAAGAACCAATGCGGCCGAGACGTGGCCCTGGTATTGGAACAGCATCCGCTTGAGCAACGTCATGGCCGTCACCACTCGCGACTGCGTGTCCGTGTTCTGCAGCCAGCAACAGCAATACAATTCCCATTCCTAGTCAGCTTTAACTGCTCTCTCCCCTCCTCATCAACGGATCAACGCACCAGACGATGCAGCTCCAGCTGCGACGAGATGAGTGCTGTGGTGTTCTCCGTGTCAGCGGCAGTGCCAGCGCCGCAGCAGTAAATGTTGGGCGCAATGTAGTGAATCTTCTCGCAGTTCTTGTCCATGACGATGGAGCCGCCCGTGGAGCGCGTGTCGGCGCCCAGCACCACGCCATCCTGCGCATCAATAGTATAATAACGATAGTATTAGTAATAGTACTACCCCCACAGTATTCTCGGCTGCGTGCCTTGTACACGACGCCCACGATGGTGGTGCCCGTCTTGGTGGCCTTGAGCTTCTGCTTGCCGCCCGATTGGCTCAGCAGCAGCTCGTTGCGGCGGCAGTTGTCGAAGCTGAAGCCTCCGTGCAGCTGCTCGCCCGTCGGGAAGGCGTCTCCGAAGGTGTTTTGCGTGCGGCGGAAGTCGCTCATGCTCGGAGCTGGTCAGAAATCTTTGGCGAAAGACGGAGGGGGGATCTTAATGGCCACTTCAAATAGAGGGCGCCTTCTATTCGGGTGCCAACGGTACGATCCCTGTGCGAATTGATATCCTTCGGAAGAGAAAAGGGTGGATTTATACAGATAGACAGGTGCTGTGCGATTGGACTAAAATTGGGAGAGAACAACGGCTTGGCATTGGCCAAAACTCAACCGAGCTTTCTTACTGGCTGCACGCCGCGCCGAGTCCCGACTGCCAGTCATTTGCAAGGGCATAGTGAACGCAAGTGGCCAGCCAGCCAGCCACCACCCCGACGCCCGACGCCTTCCACTTTGTTCCCACCGCCAGAAGCAAAAGCATTCGTTAACCATGGTGAGTGTCCCGCCCCTAGAGGCTTCTTGGGGATCCACGACAACAGGGAGGCAGGCAGGCCACGCGACAGGCAAAGACCAGCAGCGAACAGCGCAGTAGCAGGACGTACGATGAACCCAACTGATCTCCAGCAGCAGCAGTCGACGCCTCTCCACCTAGCGCCTGCCTGCCCGCCTCTCTATCGTGTCTCCTGCCGCAATAATACAATTCAACCCGTCGGTTGCAGTGTAGTCCGAGTGCTAACGGTCGTGTGGGTGTTGTGCCTTGCAGTCGCTTGTCATCGGGCCGGACTTCCAGCACATTCTGCGTATTCTTAACACCAACATTGATGGTCGCCGCAAGGTGTGGGTCGCTCTGACCGCCATCCAGGGTGTGGGTCGCCGTTTCTCCATCATGGTCTGCAAGAAGGCCGAGGTGGACATCACCAAGCGTGCCGGCGAGCTGACCAACGACGAGATCGAGCGCGTCGTGGCCATCATCCAGAACCCGCTGCAGTTCAAGATCCCCGTGTGGTTCCTGAACAGACAGAAGGACTTCAAGACGGGCAAGCACTCGCAGGTCGTGGCCAACAACCTGCAGGGCAAGTGGCGTGAGGACTACGAGCGTCTCAAGAAGATCTACGCTCACCGTGGTCTGCGTCACTGGTGGGGCCTCAAGGTGCGCGGCCAGCACACCAAGACCACCGGCCGTCGTGGTATCACGGTCGGCATCCTCGGCAACGGCAAGTAAGTCGCCGCTGGGCGACGATTTCTGGCGCTGTTCCCTCGTGGGATTGCTGAGATTCTGGCATTATTGTGGTGGGCGATGATCCCTGCGTGGCAACGCGCGGGGTGACATAAGCGAAATCAACAAGACCGACAACTCTTGCTGCTTCTTCAAACAAACAGCTGCGTGATTTAGCTTGCATTGATGTGGATTGTTGTGCTTTTATCGTTGCAGGAAGAGCAGGGAGTTGGTGTGCTAGGCTTGCATGTTGCTGAGATTTCTAATCACTTTGCTGTCAGTGTGAATTCTACCACTTCAAGTCGTCTTGAATCTTCTTCAGTCGGTGAATTGTCCTCTAACCACTTCTGTTGCCCTCGAACAGTAAATCATGTACCAATCCGCAGCAGTACTGCACATTCCTCCTACGATGTTCTGTGAACTCAAACGATAGGGGCAAAGCAAGTTGTAATTCTCAAAGAATACCTTGATCACAGATTACATGACGCAGCGATAGCTCTATTCACCGTGATGCTCGATCAATTGTCTACTGGTTTCATCGACGCCTCTATCATGACGATTCTAACAAAATCGCGCGAGAACTGTGCACTCTGATATACTGTTAAGCCAGAACCCACAGCGACCAGCGTTCAAGCGTCTACTGCGTCTCCACAGGCACGCCCATCTTCTTAAACCTTCAAACATAAGCAAATGGAACATAGTAACCACAACAATGTCAGGAAACACTCACAGGGTAGCAACATAGGGGCTTGCAACGTACGCCTTTGCCTGGTTGTGGTAGATCTGTTCCACTTGCTGCCGGAACTGCTCGCTTTCAGTGTGATACTTCTGCAAAGCAGCCGTGAAAACCTAAATTGGGGAAAAGCAAA